>VDFB02110797.1:0-11309 GCA_007258455.2 Sequoia sempervirens | reverse complement strand
ACTCTGTTTCATCCCATATTTTTTGTTCTGCATAATTTCTTCATTTACATAGTTATTTTCTTTTCACACTGTGTTTTCAAACAAGTCATAAATCTTAGTTTTGCATTCATTTTCAGTCACCTATATTAGTAAATTGCATTTATTTAACTTCATTTAAATCACATCACATCACCCAAATCCTAATTTGAGTGACACAAGCATTTTTTTGCCTATCTCTCTCATTTTAGGTGAAAATCCCTAGAAGTGCAAGAGTAGTCCATAAGGTCCCAAAAATCTATGTTTCATTTTGGTGAACCCAACTTTTGAACACTTTGAATTTCTGATTACATTCACATATTTCATCTTAATTTCCATTCACATTAGCATTAAATTAAGACATTGATTTGGTATTGCATTCTAGGACTTTTCATTTTGCATTAGTGAAAAGTTCATCTAGATTTCATTTTTGCATTACATCCAATTGCAAAAAGTCACACTCTGCATTTTGCATCTGAAAATTGCATCATGTAGAGCATTTAAATCCTCTTAAAATTTCTGAAAAAAATAAAAAACCGCATACTGGGACTCATTCGCCACCAAGGGAAAATTAGTCCCTCTGCACTTCTGAAACAACATTTCTACAATCTTTTTGGCATTTTTCTGCATTACACTTTTATGTTCTTGCATTCTATTTTCATTCACAAATTCTCTATTTGTCTTCCTTTATTGCATCTTAGTTTATTTACATCATGGAATTTTCTTTCAATAAGTTTTGGAATTCCTTAAAGTCATTGGTAGACATGTCCAACTGTGCCTTTAGATGTGACCCTAATAACCTTCAACTCCAACATGCTCCTACAACTCCTAATGATTGTCCTCTTCGTGAAGTAGACATCATTGGAGAAGATAATGATAGCATGCACAAGTTCTACAATGACTTCCTTGATAACCTAGCAGCCAGTGCAGCCTTTTACCCATGAATGAGATCACAAGACCTTCCCACTATTGCACCTCTTGATCATTTTGCATATTTACATCCTGAAGTCAATATAGGACCTAAGGTTCCTTCCTCAAGTGGACCTAGTTCCTCTCAAATCCCACAATCCCAACCATTCTATGAGCACACAGTCACAAACATTCCTATCAACCTTGAAGAGACTTACGGTAAAGGATTTACTATCTTAAGTAAACAAGGTTTTGATATTAAACATGAACATGAGATTCATCAGCTTTTTGAACAATAACCAACTGAAGCAAACACAATAGGCCTTGGATATCATGATCCTTCTCATCCTGATAGACATCCTCTTCAACCTAGGAGACTTTGGGATGTTGGTATAGTAATCTTGGATGCTCCTCCTAACTTAAAATTTTTCCTTCCACATGAACAACCATTAGCTCCTTCTAATGACAAGGATGTTAGGATCCCTATGGGTCCTCTTCCTTCTTCTACTCATGAACAAGGAGAATCTAGCAAGCCAAAATGACCTTACAGACTCAAAAAGATTAAGATTCCTACAAATCCTCCACATGAATGTGAACGGAGACTTCAACTCCTTTTAAACAAAGGTATTATACTTTTACCACCTATGAATAGGTTGGTTATTCATCTAAAATACTCTAACATACAATTTTGAAAATATCATAGCATCCTTGGACACCACCTGAAGAATGTCAGACATTGAAGGACATACTAGATAAGTATCACTTGACTGATATCGAATGTTTCACCATCATACCTTAAAGCAGCCACATCCCATCCTCATGCCATAGTTGTATAATTCTCTATTCTCACTATTGCATGATTCTTTCACATCACCCACCTTAGCTCATTCTTGCCTTTACACTTTGTGGAGGGCAAGACATTGTTAGCCTTGTCCTTGTAATGCACTTGTCTTTGTCTCTTAACTATGTTATTCCTTTTCTATTCATCTCTTTAAAATTGAGAAACAAATAACTTAGATAATGGCTAACTTATATTTGCATTACTTGTTACTTTTTACTTTTATGTGCATATCATGTTCCCCCATATTGTGTGTTTGATGTTCTCTCTCTTTGTACACTTCTTCTATTCATACCTTTATTCTTCTATTCGTGGTAAATTCTCTTTTTCTCTTTTTGTCTTGTGTTCCCCTTTTGGGGATGACACAAAGCATAGAGACGCCCTAAGTCTTTTCCATGTTGACCCAAAAGATCCTTGTCTTTTTCTCTTTTTGTTTTGTGTTCTCCTTTTGGAGATGACACAAAGCGTAGAGATGCCCTATATCTCTTCCATGTTGACCCACAAGGTCCTTGTCATTTTCCTTTTTTTTTGTGTTTTCCTTTTGGGGATGGTCTGAGGCATTGAGATCAAAATTTCTCTATATGTTATTAAAAACACTATTTTCTTTTTCCTTTTCCCTCACATTTTTTTAATGTTCTCCTTTTTAGGAATAATACAAAACATTAAATTCATCTTCATGTTGTTTGAGAACGGTTTTGTTTCGTTTGTTTTTTCACTCTCTTTTGTCGTTTCTTTGCTCGTTCTGTGTATTTTGTTGGAATGATGATGTTCGTTATAGCTTTCGCCCTTCAAAGTATTAAAGAGCGGTAGTTGTCGTATTTTAAGCACTTGGGTCGCCGTGAACGGTGTATTTTTCAAACTGGGAATAAACTTAACGACCTTGTTTTCCATGGCTTGTGGCCTACAACTAACTTTAAAACAACAAGCAGCGCCACGGGCTTTCAAGTTAGCTCATATCTTATTGTCTGCTTTTTCTTTTTTCTTCTCTACTTTAAAGTAATTTCTCACAGAACCATGTGTAGCAATTCCTTTAAAGTGGGGGGCATACATTACCATCAATTCATCTGCATTCTTGGTTCTTAGTGTAGCCTTGTCATTTGTGTGATGCGTTCATCACTTTGTGGATGACATTAGGTGTGATGTCCTTCATAAGTGTGATCTATCTCAACATATTGCATTCCTCTTGGTGGCCTGATGCGACACACTGCATCCCCTAAGTTGTGAATATACTATTATTTGATTGGTCCTCTCTTGGAGACATTAGAAATAATGTTCCCTAAGTGACTGACCTTGCATAAAATGAACAAGACTCCTTTGAACATCTCTTCACATTTTACATTTTACATTTTGCATTTCTTTTTCCCACCTTGCATAACACAACTTTCATGCCTATGGTACCTTTTGTCTTTTTGTTCATAAACATTCCTTTTACTTTGCGGCACCTTGTTAAAGTTATCAAACGGGTATAAATTTGGCATGGTTGAATGGGAATCCCACCTATTGGCATGACTTTTCCCCATAGCCACCTTTGTGTTTTGTGAGTGTATACCAACTAGCATATGTATCTTACTTTTTGGGCTTTCTCACCCTGCGGAAAAATAGTTTTGTGGCCCCATAGTGAGTATACAATTGGCCCTTATCACCCCATAGATACCCTAAAGTTCCATGGCCCTTGAGTGAGTACACATTCTCTTTTTCAAAAAATCAACTTAGATCTGTTTTCAAGACTAGTTGGATTGATTATCGAAGCTTCATTCAATTCTTTTCAACACTGGTGTGTTCCTTTGTTCTTATGCTTAGTTTTCCATAGGATCTTCATCCTGAGGGCTTGATCATCTCTCTTGATTGTTGTCATTCCATCTTGCTAATGTAAGTGCAATTGAACCCTCCCCTCGATGTTCATGGCTACTTTAGTGTGAGTTTGAAGCAATTTCATCCTCTCACTGAAGTGGGAGCTAAATGTGTCATAGAAAAATAGCCCCTTGTCATTTTCATGGCCTTATAGGTCTTGTTTCATGGTGTTGTAACTATGTTACTTTGATTTTATGTTGTATCATAGCTTGAACATGCTTATTTAGGTATTAAAACTCAAAGAACGACATCTTGTGAAGGTGTTCTGAAGTTTTGTAAGACATTTCTACTTTCTTCTAGACTCTATTTAATTTAATTCACCTAAAAACCACCTTTTCACACATCAACAAGCCCTATTTTGAAGTGTTGTAAAGCCTTGTAACAAGCTTTCATGCTCTTCTAGGCATGTTTTCACTATTTACACCCTTCTCATGCTTTATTTTGTCTCTTTATGCCCTCATATGGCTTAATTAAGTGTATATTTGAATGTTATCTCAACAAATAACATTAAACACAACATTTTTCTGGACACATTTTTTTAGGTCATAGGTGGGACACATTCGACATGGGTGGCGAATGAGTCCCCCTTGGCCCCAAATTCAAAATATTTCAAAATTCCTTTCAAGATTTTATTCAAAATCACTTAATGGCAGCCTGTGATGAGGTATGAATGGATACTAAAGAACAAGAATTGTATGAATAGGTGATTTTTACCTCATTTTAACCCCCATTTATCAAGTTCACTTATCCACCTATTCACTTAAGCATTCAAGTATTTTACATCAACAATTCAAGCACTATTGAAGGATTTTGAAGCAGCCACTGACATTACTTCAGACTTGCATCATCAAGAGTTAAGTGATTTGATACAACTTGAATGTTATTAGTTTATCTTTATTTTTCATTTCATTATCTTTTGAAGGGTTTAATTACCAAAAGTGGGGTTTGACCAAGGAAACCCATTTGCATAAACTGATGAACGGCGGGCAGACGGATTGGCGGTGGTTTTCAGGTCGATAGAACCAGGTCGGCAGGGTCGAATCAGAGCTTAGAGAGTTATTTGTCTATTTTTCTACGCATGGCGCAGGGCTCCGACAAGCCGGTGACATTCACCGGATCTAATATTTGCGAGTTGTCTCCCAATTTTCAAGAATTTGGGGAGAATAATTCCACCACCTATAGTGAATGATTCCATATAGGACTAGAACCTTGAATTTTTGTCGATTTTTGGAGTCTAACTTGATGAATACTAGCTCTCGGCGATTTCACCGGTATAAGGTGGGTGATTTGCCACCACAGGCCGAATGATCCGCTGTGAAAATGGTAAAATTCACCAACATCTAGAACCTCAGAAAACACGGCATTCACTGGGTTGCGTTTCGTCCCGTCGCTATGGTATGTATATGATTTCTTCATTTTATATAGTTGTTTGCATTTCCACCATGTTTTTCAAACAACTCCCATAAATTTTAGTTTTGCATTCACTAGATTCCCTTTCGTTAGTCAGTGCATTTATTTAACTTCGGTACATCCATCGCAGCACACATCCTAGTTTGGTGTGATTTATAAGCGTTTTTATGGCCCTCTCTCCTTTTGGGTAGAAAAACCTAGAAGTGCAAGGTGGTCCATAGGGTCCCAAGAATCTATGTTTCGATATCTGTTGAAGAGTAAAGGTGTATTTCCGAATATAATTTTTAATAAATTATCCACTATAAGGTAGTTATAATAAATGTTAAGCAAAAATAAAGTTACATGAGATATCAATCATTATATAGTAAATTTAATTATATTTCCTTCATTTTTTTTGTGTATTTATGACTTTAAACTTTAGTGCATGGATATATGTTTTAAATTTTTGATAAATATATTTTAAAGTAAATATAAAATTATGTGCATATTAAAACATAAATATTTCCATTTGATGTCAACTTTCATATTAATTATTTATCTAAAATAGAAAAAAGAATATACCATCTTGATATATATTCTTTTATCTAGTGCATCATATTTTTTCATTTTTTAAAATAATTTTTTATATTTTTTCTCCATGTGGTAATCAACCTAATATTTGTGTGGCGATAACATACTTTTAGTAAAACTAAAAAATAAAATATAAATAATAATTAAAATATTAAGGTTTTTTTTTTTTAGAATTACACTTATGGATATACAAAAGGGTACTTTTATATTTAAAAAATGTTATTTACATGAGTAGGAATTGTTGAAACATCATGTTTTTCAAATAATTTTATCTTTTTGGTATATTAACCTCAAATTTGTGCTACATATGCATTTAACAAACAATTTTAATTGGAAAAGTTGTGGGCATAACTAACTTAGCTAGAATAAATCTTACTAGATCATATGTTTGACGAAAATTAAATTTTAGTTAGAAATACTTAAATTCATTTATGTTGATAAGTTGGCCAAAACTATGGAAAAACTGTATACTTTTACCCTAGAAGCAACATCATCAATTCCTCTTATTTCTATTCTAATCTTCTCTTCTTGCATAATGGCCATGAGGGTTCAACCTTGCATTGGATTCCTCATTCTTGACATCCTTCTTGGCACCTTTAGTGAACCCATTCCATGGATCCTTCAAGTGCACTTTGATACCATATGAGGCAATAAATCTCAATGTTTGATTTGATATTCATTAATTGTATTTATATAAGGAGAATTCATATATACTAAGGATGCAGTTGTAATAAGTACAATAACCAAATCAATCGCCAATCACCCTTGCTCATAGTGTAATATGTTATGTTCCACGCTAACAAATATCAAGATGTAATAATAAAAGAACAATAGGATGGATATAGAATAAAAAAAAAAAAAAAATCTCCAACAAATTAAAACTTTAAGAATGATTCCAAAATATTAACTCAAAATGATCATATTGAAACATTGAAAAATAGGGTTTTATCAAAATCAATGAACAAGATGATAAACCACTATTTTTCTTTAGGGACATTTCACTCAATTATGAGGGCTAAAATGCATAAATAACCAAAACAAAAAAAATCCTAACTATTATAGCAATAATAAGGGAGCAGTAGATTTGTTCAACAAATTCTTGATATCAATGTCACACTCCATTCTTAGGGAATAGCAGCATGGAAAATGTTGATGTCTTCACGAGAAATTCAAAATGAAAATTCAGTGTATTGTCCCCATAGGGGTGGTGCTAAAGTGGGTTCCTTTTAATGTATGGCAATTAGATTTTAGTTATTAGAGTTTGTTTATAGTTATAAATATAAAGTTTGGTTGTTGTCATGGGTTTTTGTAATTGATCATCATGATCAGGGTATATTTGACAAAATCAGTATTGGCATTGTATAAAGGGTTTGTTAAAAGAACAAGTGGCGAATGGGTCCCTATTAGGGTTTCTAAAAAATTGAATTATGGGTTTTACTCCTTGATGTATGTACTTCTAGCTCCTCAGTGCTCAACTCCCAAAAATCTAAAACAAATTTTGTAGGCTTATTTTTGTGTTCTTATAATATAGATGGCAACTTTGTAACTTGACAACTTTGAAATTTTTTATTGAATCTTGTCTCGACTTGAACTTCATCCTAAATCCTACAAACACATATCAAGGGAGAGAAATTTTTTTTGATTGTCTGGGAATAGGGGTTTACCTTGGGGTATGTGCAGGATCATGATGGGACAAAAAGTGGCGATATGATGGGTATGTGTAGGGTATGTGGCTCACAACCTTTTTTTTACCCAAAATTGATGAAACAAAAAGGATTTTTAAAGGAGATTCTTAGCTTTCCATCAATATAAATTATGCTTTACTTTGAATTTAATAAATAATTATTATTCATTTTCTATTTGAATTACGACTAAAGTCTTGATTGATAGGCTGATTTAAAATAATCTATAGCTTTCAAACGGTATCACAGTTTTTGAATCTAAAATGTTAGGGTTAGAGATGGCAGATATCTAACAATTAAATGTAGATTTAATTAATAAAAAGAGAAACTAAAACATACACAGAATAAATCATAACACAGAGAATTTAACGTGGTTCACCCAATCTGGGCTACATCCACCAAACCGCAGCTATCCAATACTTTTATTATCCAGTGCAAAACCTATTACAATCTTGCGAATAATCACATTTTTCCTCATACTGTAACCCCCATCCCAACCCCTTTTAATAAGCTTTTAGAAGCTTCAAGAATTAGGGTTTTACAAAGTCGGTTTTCTTTCTTTTTCGGAGATTTTTCCTTTTTCGCTGACGACGCGAAAAAAAATGGCAAAAATTTTTTTCTCGGGTGCTGCGCCATGGGCTATACAGTATAGCATGATCAGTCGCCACATACCAAAAATCTCCCACTTGGAGACTGATCAGGCTCCACACCATCACAACCTCCCACTTGGAGACTGATCCTGGACAACACTGCTGCACTTACAGCTCCCACTGGAAATAAGGACCTTGGACCCTGCTGCTTTGTTATACTTGAATTCAACCTTGAAGGCCAACCGAAGCTAAAGAGGAGCTCAGCTTCTCCCTTGGAACCGCCTTCGTAAACATATCCGCTGGATTGACATCTGTATGAATCTTGGCCAGCTTGACCTGTCCATCTTCCAACACCGACCGAATGAAATGATATCTCAATTGTATATGTTTTGTTTTAGAATGCAAGGTAGAATTCTTTGCAAGATGTATAGCACTCTGACTGTCTGTAAATAAGTAATTTCCATCCTATTGTTTTCCCAACTCATCCATGAAAAGTTGCAGCCATATCATCTCCTTTGCTGCCTCTGTTGCAGCAACATACTCTGCCTCTGTGGTGGATAAATCAACCACCTTTTGCAATCGAGAAATCCAACTCACTGTTGTCCCACAAACTGTAAAGAAATAACCTGTGGTACTTGGCCTGGTATCTATATCCCCTGCCAAATCTGAGTCAACATAGCCTCTTAAATCAGTATTAGAGCCCCCAAAACATAAACACTTATTGGATGTACCTCTCAAATACCTGAGAATCCATTTTACTGCATTCCAATGCTCAACTCCAGGATGACTCAAATACCTGCTAACAACTCCTACTTACGTGTGCAATATCCGGGTCTAGTACACACCATGGCTGCATACTAAACTCCGCCACACCGCCATTATGGTACCTGACATTTTTTCTTCCCTCCTCTTGTGTCTTTGACAATATCCTTAGTCAATTTAACATGACTAGGCAAAGGTGTGTCGACAGCCTTTTGCATCTATATGAAATCTCTAACACCTTTCAACATAATTAGCCCCGAGATAAAATAATTTTTTTCCTATCTTGGCTGGGGCCTTTCATACTAAGGGATTTTCTTTGTCACACTCCAAATCCTTCATAGCAAAATATTTTGCTAACTGCTGTTTTAGCTCACTTATGTGATCCATGTTAGACCCAAATACAAGCATGTCATCAACATATAAGCATAAAATAATGTAGTCATATTGTCCAACTCCTCTTAAAATAAACACAATGGTCAAAATTACACCTTGTAGCCTTGTTTGCTAAAACCGGCCAAATTTCAAATACCATTGTTGAGGTGCTTGCTCAAGCCATATAAACTTTTCTTTCAACTGCACACTAGTTTCTCCCTTACCTTTGACCTCAAATCCTTGTGGGTCGCTCCATATATTTCTCTTCCAAATCACCATGGAGAAAAGGTTGTTTTTAACATCAAGTCGTCGTAAATGCAAATCTTCAAAAGAGTCACAATACTTAAAACAAATACTTAATAGAAGTCATTTTAACAAATGTAAGAAAAATCTCATCAAAATCAATAATTTTCTGTGCAAATCCCTTTACAACTAATCTGGCTTTAAATCTTTTCTTACCTCCATCCTCCTCTTTCAGTCTATAAATCCATTTGTTTGGTAAAGCCTTTTTACCTGCAGGCAACTTACATAAGTCCCAAGTCTGATTTTCCAGCAAGGAGTCCATTTCTTCTTTCATTCCATGCTCCCACTGAACCTTGGTATCCACTTGCATAGCTTCTTCATAATATTCTGGTTCACTAGCATCAGTTAACATAATAGTATACAAAGAGGGAGAGAATCTTTCTGGAGGTCTACTTACTCTTGAAGATCATCTAACAGGAGTTTGTGGTATTTGTTGTTGCTGTTGTTGCCTAGCATGAGGAACCACTGAAACATCATTGTTGGGAATATCATCCAACACTACATAATCTTTTTCTTTCTTCTTATGCTGAAGCAACAGACCTTTGTACAACACTTTCTCATTGAATATGACATCCCTGCTTCTCACAATTTTCTAATTTTTAAAATTCCAAAGCCTATAACAAAATTCATCAATGCCATATCCAACAAATACACATTTCTTTGATTTTGCATCAAGCTTGATTCTATTTTCAGAATCTACATGTGAAAATGCTTCACAACCGGTTTTGGAGAAAAAGAATAACTCACCTTCTTACCCTTCCATGCTCTCCTGGAATACCACAACCCAAAGGGATTAGAGGGACCTCTATTGATTAAAATAAATAGCGTTGTTTTACTACCGCCCCACATTTTTAAAGGCAACCCAAAGATGCAATCTCATAGTCCTGTGCACTTCCATTATTACCTGTTTCCATGCTACCACTCCATTTTCTTGTGGAGTCCTTTGAACCATTTTCTCTGGCAATGTAATACCTTCCATTAGAGGAACACACTCCAAACTCTTTAATGCTAATACTTCACCATTATCAGATCTGAGACATTTTATCTTTTTACCCGTCTCATTCTCAACCAAGCTTCTCCATTTTTTAAAAGTTTCAAATACATTAGATTTCTGCCTAAGAAAATAAATCCATACCTTCCTAGTTTCATCATCAATGAATGTAACATAATACAGAGAGCCACCAAGAGAAGATACCTGAGCTGGTCCCCATACATCTGTATGCACAAGCTCCAATTTCTCATCTTTCTTTTGCCTCCCATCCTTGAGAAAACTAACTCTCTTTTGTTTTCCATAGAAACAACTTTCACAGAAATCCATATTAACACATTTTAGACCTGGTAAAACATTATTTGAATGAATTACTTTCATACCTTTTGCACTTATATGCCCAAGTCTATTATGCCACAGTGCTGATTCAGAGTCCACAGCAACTGTATGATCTTCTACCTGCTTAACTGCAGCAACTGTTCTTGAACATTGACCCTTTTCTGTAGCAATTAAAGTAGAAGGAATAGTATGTCCTGTACAAAGATATAAGGTGCCTACTTTCACACCTTTTGCTACTACTAAGGAACCCTTTGTGACCTTCCAATTTTTATCACTAAATGTAACAACACAACCTTCATCATCTAGTTGCCCTACTAAAATTAAATTTTTGCTTAACTTTGAAACATGCCTTACCTCACGTAGTAGCCAATGATTCCCATTCTGTAACTTAATCTTGATTCTTCCCTTTCCAACAATCTGACAGGGCTCATTATCTCCTAAATAAACTAGCCCAAAATCCCCTTGGACATAATCAAGGAAATAACTTCTATGGGGGGTAGCATGAAATGAAGCCCCTGAATCTAATACCCAGGAATCATCAGCATTATCAAGGGAAAGAATCAAAACATCCTCATCAGATTTATTACTTACCACATTTGCCTCTTTGCTTCCTTCCTTGTTGTCTCCATCTTTATTTTTCTGAGACCAACAATCTTTCTTCAAATGACCTGGCTTACCAC
>VDFB02110796.1:0-23978 GCA_007258455.2 Sequoia sempervirens | reverse complement strand
GCTTGGCCAAGCATAATGCCATAAAAACATATAAAGTAGATTTGGAAAAAGTAGAATATATGCTCCCTAATACCCACATTTGACACCTATCCTAGAAGGTCACTTCCACAAACACTCAAGAATACATAACATACTTAAAGATCATAATGAATAAAGAATACTATTTACTTTTTCATGCAAACAAATAATTTAACCTTTTTCATCGAATACTATCTTTCATGCAAATAGCCACAATATCATTTTTCACTAATTCAATATATTTTGCTATATTTCATTTCATGTAATTAATTGTAACATGTAACTCTCTATTTAAGGAAAGGATCAAAGTTCAAGCATCATTGATCTTTTTAATATTCATTAATTTCATATGTTACAATCTATTTTGATCTAGATGCAAAATAATTCCAAAATAATTTGTATTACTATAATAATGAAGAAATCTTAAAGTTTCATTTTGTATTCCCAAAGCCCTATCTAGTATGGTACTCCTTCCATACAAATAAAAGTATAACGAGCCAATTATGGTAAGTGATGGAACCTTTAAAAAAATTTATGGTTCTTGCTCTGAATTTCCCCTTTTTTCAGCTCCTAAGTGGATTGTATGGGTTAGGGCTTATTGGAATAGTAATTAGGGTTTATCTTGGCTTGAAAACTTACGAAAAACCTAACTCCTTGGCCGCCTTTTCCTTTTGATCTAATTTTGAGTTGACTAGTTGGGTTAGTTCCTGGTTGGTTTAGTTACAACTTAAGTCCTTGTGTCCATGCCTTGACCGACCCTTTATACCTAATGATGCCATTTAATCCATTACCTTGTAAATCCTCTAAATATTTTTGTGTTTGGGCCTTTGAGTTATGTATGGTCATATCCCCTTTTAAAAGAATTTCAATTTACTAAAATATTTGATCGAAATCCTAAGTTTGGGTGGCGCATATGCCTTTATTTAATTGCCATCGGCCTATACTACCTAAGAAATTTCCCCACTTCTAAAACAACTTATATGCATGTGAAAAATAATTCACTTAAGTTTCTTCATCCACTGCCCCACTTGTGCCATGTGGTTGAATCGTATTTCATCACAGACTTCCTTCACAATGTAGTTACTCCATTCCCCACTTGTTCGGGCTTTATGCAATATGTGATGACACTGTTGATCAATACCCCAAGGACAGGTGTCATAATCTTATGCCGTCACTCAACCTCTTTGCATCACATTTTTAATTATTGAGTGTTTGTTTATAATTGTGTTGTGTGTGATCGGTCATCAAAGAAACACGTGGCCAAATCTTATCTCATCACATACTTCTCTCACATCAATTTTGTGAATTGAATAGCCTACATCCAAAATGTGATGTGTGACGAGTAAAATGAAGGACGGAAAGAATGAAGGATATACTTAAAGAATATTCCATGCAGGTGTCCACTCCTTATTGCATCGTAGTTTTTCTTTCGTGAAGGGTAAGGGAAAGTGCGATATATGCTAAGCATCTCAGATTGCAACATGTGTCATCATCTTGTTTCATCACATAGATTCACATAGATTCAATGCATCATGAATATTATGGCTCGAAATATGAGCAAACATGATGTGTGATGAACATAAGGAGGTAAGGTATATGCCAAAGAGAATATTTTGTGCTAGATTTCATAACACAACTCTCTTGGTTCACCGCACAACTCTCTCGCATTACATTTGATCAATGCAACTTTTAAAGAAAAAAGCGATGTGCTTTGAATGCATGATGATCGTCGATCTTGTTTGAAAACAATTTGATTGACGACCAGAATTCAGATATGAGTGACTAAATAAAAGATTGGTTTCTTCACTCACGCGAGCCATCCCTCTGTAATTAATGGTGTATCCATTCAATTTGAAGGCCATAAAAATGTGAATTAGCCTATATTGGTTTTCATTATCTTTATAAGAGTTTTCAAGCATTCAGGCGAATGGAGCTCCTGGTGAATAGTTTCAGGTGAAGAATAGTTAGGATTTTTGGGTAAGTAAGAACCTTAATCCTTCTATGCAAATTTTTAGTTAAATACAAAGGAAAATGGAATTGTGGCTGTATAAGGTTTGAATTGGGACCTTTCTAGGGTTTTTTGTGTGGAATTTTTGAAAGGGAAATCATTAGGCTCTAGGTTTTTTTTTAGAAAATATTTATAAGGTTTTCACATAATTTGAGCTGCAAATCTGCATAACCCTAGTAGGGTATTGATAATTGTGAAACCTTGGTACTTGAATAAAATTAAAAAACCCTAGTTCATTAAATTCTAAAAAATGAGTCAAGCTAGTGTATCGAAGGCCAAGCCCAAAACCAGCTAAACCTAAAACTGAAGAGGCTAAGCCTAAAACTAAAGGGGTTAAGAGAGACTTTGTTAGATTCATGGAGGATGACCTCATGGAATTATTCTTGAGGGATAAAATTATTGGAAAGAGAGCTACTGGTGAGGTCATTCTATCTAATCATTTGCAAGATTGGGTAAATCAGATTGGAGACATAACAATGCCATAGAATGGATGAGAATTGTGTCAGTATGCATTTAGGAGGTTAGGTTACCCTTGTCCATCCAGTAACTTATAGACATGTGATCTAGGAAAGCTTATTGTGCCAAATATTTTTGTGGAGGTGGATTTGATTAAGACAATTATAAAATGCTATGACCCTGAGGCAAGAATTATAAGAAGTATAAAGGGGTCACCTCTAATGGATATTAGTAGGAGCCAAATTATGAGGAGTTTTGGGTTGAACCCCTCTACCACAGCCTCCATTCATTTCAATGCATTATTTTAGGAATACGAGAGAGATAAATATGGATATAGAAATCATGTACTATCAAGTCATAAAAGAAGGGATTTGAGAAAGAAAGGTGTGAGGTTTAACCCAAAGGAGTTTGAGCCCTTTAACTATGATTAATTTGAAGATTACTTCAAAATTTATACATTCTATGGCTTATCCCAGGTGCTGGAAAAAAATTATGGTTTGAGGATGCCTATTGCCTTGATGATGATGGCTATGGATATTCAGGACAAATTTTCTAACAGGGGTTTTGATTATGCCTCCTATCTAGCTAAGCAAATCTACAAACAATTGAAGGATTTGAAACAACAAAATGCCCCATTGAAATTCACATGTACTACTATGTGTTGATTCACATGTTTTTATGGAATGGTGAGAAGATATGGTCAAATTTTATGGATTTGAGAGAAAAATATGAACAAGGATATAATTTTCTTGTGCAGCTATGGATTCATATCTAGGATTAGAATTGTGTTGATTCCAATTACACTACTTTCTATAATGGCTTGGTATATGGAATTCTAGATAATTTGGGTTGCAAACCCACATACAAGATCTCAAGATGCATTAAAGAGATCCTAAAGCCTTTAGAGTTCAAGGAAAAAACAAAGCTTAACCACAATCGGGGAGATTCATATCTCCATAATAAATGTACATTCTTCAAGGTTTATGGTGCTTTGGTGCAGCCACACTGCTTGCCCATTTATGTATCAGACAAGATGGAATTTATGGAGATTATGTGGCAAATGGACATAATGGATAAATAACACTTTAGAGGTGAAAAGAAAGGATCATTCGTCCTCAACTGGTCAGTTTTCTTTTTCTCAATTTAGGGTCACATCAAAATAAGGTTTGGATAATTTTGCTGACATGTTGAAGGCTTACAAAATGAAAGTTGAAAGGGTCAAGAATTGTGACCTAGAGGGATTCATTGACAAAGAAAGAAGGGACAAAAGTGGGTCTAGGTTCCAACATCAATTTGTGTACACTCAAGATTTGATCAAGAATTTTGCATCTGATGTAGAGGCTAATAAAATAAAACAAGCATGGTCACACATTAATAAGGTTGAGGAGATAAGATTTAAGGTGAATCCACTTTATGTGATCCCATACGCTCAAATTCAAGATCTATTTTAGAAAGTAATGAAGATGCTGGAGGAATAAAAAATGGCTCATTTATGAAAATGATAAGGTTGGCTAAGGAAGCAGCAAAGAAGAAGAGGGAGGAGAAAATGGCCAAAATTCAAAGTAGGCCTACTCAATCTATTTCTCAAGGTCCTTCTATCTAGCCCATGGAAATTGAAGAAGTGTCAGATGCTCATCGTCTTGTTGAGTATTTGGTTGAGACTAGGGGAGAGGACATAATGGATGAGCAGTCTTCTGAGAATGTTCCTAATGAAGAACACGTGCATAAAAATTTTCTCTTCCCCCAAGTAAATGATGTAATGGATTCTTTTGTTCCTATTAGCAGAATTGTGACTACTCTATTTGATGAAAATAATCTTGTTAATGAAGATATTAGGCTAAAAGTCTGTAAAGAATTTATGGATGATGAATCCTTTGTTCAAACAAAGGAGTTTAAAGAATTTGTAATTTTGGTGTAAGTTAATGAATTCAAAGAAAGGATTGAGAAAGAAAAAGAAGGGGTTGATCCTTCATTACATGAGGAAATTGAAAGGAAAGAAGAAGAGAAAACAAGAGATTTCAAAAATTTCCCCTACTGATGGCAGGATATTGGTCAAGAAAAGTGGCATTCTTTTATTGCCTAATTGGGACTTGTCGTCTCCAATTTATTTGGATACAATTATAAGTGATGTTGAGGAATTTATCTCTAAATACCAATATGATAATAAAGTCTTTGGCTCTTGCTTTAACCCAAGGTTACACACATTAGCAATTTGGTCCATGATGCCAAATACAGGAAAAAAAAGGGTGATAAGTCAATTGGAGAAATAATTGGTGAGGTTGTGGTGAAAAGAGCATCTAAGATTACTCCCACATAAGAATACAAATTGATAGTACATGTTGCAATGCTTGGTGCAGATACTACATATATTGCTCAAGAGAGATAATACCAGCTTTTTTATAAGTTCTACAGACTGTAGGAGGAATACAATAAGATGAAAGTTAGTTCTTCGTAGGAGAAATTGGAAAAACCTAAGATGAAAGCCCTTCCACCCCTCACCTCCACATAAGAATTCTCCATATAAGATAGAGAGACATTGTCTCTCAGAATTAAGAGATTGAAAGAAGAATTGGAGATCGCAAGAGAGAGTGAGCATAAAGCTAAGGAGGAAACCACAAATGTGGTGACTGATATCATTGATGATATCTTAGGACATAGGATTTCTTGAGTACTCCACGATCTTGAAAATGTGTGGAAGGTATACAAGAATGTTCATGAAGCTCATAAGAAACATTCTGAAATATCTAGAAAAACTTTCAAAATGTATGGAGAAAATGAAGTACAAGGGAAGATTCCTTGAGGGAGATGATGAAAAAAATGGAGAGTGATCCTTAGACACCCACTAATTTTCTTGAATAATTGCATGCTATTGAATCATTGGGAGAAATATTAGCTTTCCAAATTAAATTGGATGTACAATTCAAGAGAAAACTAAAAATGTTAAGGGATATGGAGACTAATGGGACGCCTCAAATACTAAATGAGGCAAGTGAGCTCAAGGAATTTTCAAATTGGAAGGAAGAATTCAGGAGCATTGCCCCATCCCTATTTTCTTTTATCTACAAAGATGGAAAGGCTGAATATGCACAATTGAATATATCTTTAGATGATTTATTCAAAATGGAAATTAATTTGGATGTGTTTGCAAGAGAGGCCAGAGCCATAACTGATGTAAGGTACAACATGTAAAATTCAAAGGTACAAATTTTTTTTGCAATTCAGTGGCCAACAAATGATGAGTACAACACATGGCTTGAAAAATTTATAGATTAAGCCTTTGATATAACAAAATTTAAGGTTGTCTCCTCCTAAGTTTAAATTTTGTTTGTCTTCATGTGTTGATGTAGAAGTATCTCTTTGTCCTTTTCTATTTTATGCTTTGAAGACCTGAAGCTTTGGAAGGAAGTGAAGATGAATTTGAAGGAATATTTTTTTCAATTTAAAACCATCTTCTTTGGAAAAGTTCCTTTTGGAAGGCATGGTATCTTCTTCAACAAATCATAATTTTTTTTTCTTATTTGGAATATTCTCTCCACAAGCAGTTATAGTCCTTTTCTTGTAATGTGATAGAATATCAAATGAAAAAAGTGACATGTGCATTTGGACTAAGGCTTGTTGCTCCCTTGTCTTATAAAAGCGAATTCATGTCCATTTACATTGATCTTTTGGAGAATTTTATAAGGTAGAACGTAGAGAAATTGAGTTTAAGTCTTGTTTTAGGTTATTGAGTCTGAGTTTTTTTGTAATTTTAATATGTTATATAATAGTACTAGTATTTGATGAATACAATGGCATAATTCTAAAGCCAATTATCTCCTATTGTATACCTTATACAAATTGTGAATGAAATTAATCAAAGATCATTTGATTTACCTCTATTTTTCTTTCTTATGGATGTATGTTTCTATTAATGCTCTTATTGAAAGAATGAGTTAAAAGCTTAAATGGAAGTGTAGGGTTGTGTAAATTTTTGTAGGGATTTGATAAGTAGAGTTGGTCAAGAGTTTTGAGCATGATGATGTAATGCATTAACATGAAGCTCTTTAATGTTTAGGTGAAATTTTGTTTTTCAACTTCAATTACATTGGTTCTAACTCCATGCCCTAGGTTAAGGCACCGATCCCTTGAATCTATGTCTAAGTTGCATCTCTAGGGTCATTCATCTATAAACACATTAAATATTTAAATTCAATTGAAATTATTTGTTGAATTGAAGTCTTATCTTGTTCTATTCTTTTGAAAATGTTAAATTCTTGAAAGATAATGCCAGATATTTTCATTTTTTTATAATCCTCAAACAAATCTACATAGAACACATCTTTTATTTATAGTATTTATGATAATTGGAAAATGATATTAATAAATATTTTTAGGGATCACCCTCTTGGGTTCTACATAGCCCAAAATGTAGAGGGAAAGTTATTTTTAACTTTCACTAATTCATTGGTCAATCTCTCCAAATAACTAATAATTGAAAATGGAAAAATTATAGGTTATTTGTGAGATTTGGTTGGGAAATAAAAACAACCAAAATATTGGAAAAAATTTTGGGGACTCTTCAAGAAGTATTTGGTTCCAGATAGTCATTTTTAGTCAGAGTCATAAAATTAAATGTTCTTCATTTTGTCAAGAATGAATTCATAAAATATCTCATCATTTATTAAGTCTGAAGTCTGTGATTTAAAGTTCTAGGTCTCATTTTCATATTTGTGTAAGTTGTGTCCATTCTCTCTCTGCATTTGGAAATCTCTTAAAGAATTTTCAAGTATTTCAAATTCCCATCAATTAGGTGGCAACTCTGAGTCTCCTGTGCCATTGCACTAAGAATTTAAAGCAAGAAAAAGGAAAAGAGTTGTGAGAAGTTGCAAAACCCATGGGAGGAACCAAAAAATAGGTCAAGAAGAACCTAGACTGGAGGTTGGAAGGAAAATTTTCTTGAAACACCAAGCAATCTTGGAAACAAAAGAATGCAAACATAAGTATGTTTGTTACTCCATCTATTTCTGGATCTAGACATTGGCATGAAAATGGTAGTGATAATATGTATGAATTTGGAATTCCTCCTATAAATGAGAACTCAATTCCAAAAGAGATTTTTGATGGTAAGTGAGCTAGTTTAGATCCTATGGTTTCAAAACCAGTACAACAATAGAAATTCTAGGATATTGATTTTGATGCTATATTGGGGTCAAACCACAATAGTGGTTTACAAATTTTATGAGGAAGGAAATTTCATTTTTTTCCTTTTCCCCAAACTCAATGGGTTTGGTCGAACCCAATGGTTCGACCGAACCTCATTATATGTTTGATTGAACATATATGTTCGATAGAACCATAGGTTCGACCGAACCCCCAAACCCTAAATAAAAATAATCTTATTTAAAGGGGTTCAATCGAACATGGGTTCGACCAAACCCCCTTAAATAAGACATAAAAAAAAACATTGTCATTTTCGACTGTCATTCTCGCCTTTTATCAGTTGCTTTCCCTATGCTTGTGCGTGCGGCGAACCGAGCCAATGATCTGCAAACTGCGAGAAAATTGACTCCATCTCTTCGGCGAACACAAACTCAACTTCGTCTCTCAACTTCATCAACCCAACTTGCATATCGAGCACTAGGTATGTGAAATTTGAATTTTGAAGAGTTCAAAATGCATTTGTTTGTTAAATTTTGAAACCCTAAATGTGAAATTTTTCAAATTTGTTGAATTGAAACTGCATTTGTTTGAAAGTTTTTAAAGCATTTTCAACATACACTGTTTCTGTGATACACTACTTTGTCAAAAAATTAACATGCCCTATCTATGCTTCCACATTTTGCATACATTTTTACCAGGGCACCTCCAATTTATTTGAGGCATTATATCAAATAGTTCATTAACAAATTTATTTGAGGCATTATATCAAACAGTTCATGGTAATTTTTGATGGAGTATGATAGAAATAGTGTTTCCATTGTATGCACCCTATATCAAACAATTCATTAACAAATTTATTTGAGGCATTATATCAAACAGTTCATGGTAATTTTTGATGGAGTATGATAGAAATAGTGTTTCCACTGTATGCACCCTATATCAAACAGTTCATTAACAAATTTATTTGAGGCATTATATCAAAAACACTATTGGAAATTTATTTGAGGCATTATATCAAACAGTTCATTAACAAATTTATTTGAGAAATTATATCAAATAGTTCATGATATAAAGTTTCTAGGGTGCATACAATGGAAACTTGGATAAAATTCTTCATATTTTGCCTTTGAGTCTTATGACATTACTCCAAAAATGGTTGGTGAACTAAATGTATGAATCAAAGAATAAATTTAGAGGAAAGAAACTAGATTGTTTGAATGAAATGTATAATAAAATAGTTCTATTAGGATTTAGAAGGAATGAAGGTATTATTAAATTTTCTAGTATTAGGAAAATATAAAAATATGTCCACTTTACTATATATATATATATATATATATATATTTAAAACTATTCTTCATATATCCATGTTAAAACTATTAAAAATTAAATTACATAAATCAATTTTAAATTTGTACAAAGAAATAAATGACTTTGAGTAAGAGCGAATATTTAAAATATAGCTATCCTCTTTGAAAAATCCAATTTGATTTCAGATATTTATGGACAAAAAATATGGATGAGCATGAGGTAAGTAAGAAAGAATAACCTTAATTTATATCTTCCCTCATCAAATAATTTCATGTTTAAAGAGTTTCTTAAGGAATATCCAATTATGAAAAACTATTATATACTTGAACATATAACTATATTAAAGTATATCATGAATAAATTGAAAGGATAAAGAGTAAATCACTAAAAACACATACATAAATCATAGAAGTAAATTGATTAATATAAGGAGATTCAAGTGGTTGGATAATTTTTTCCAAGGAGTGGAAGAGGTTAAGAAGGAACCATCAAATAAATATAATATTTTAAATGCATTTCTCCCTGCTCTAAATTGAAATGGTATTCCTTCTTAAATGATAATAATTGAAAAAGAAGAAAATAATCATTATGAAGATCAAGTACCATTGATAAGTTTTAAGAGATCAAATAAAATATTATATTCAACAAAAGAAAAAAGAGAAAATAGTTAATGCTAAAGAAACAACTACAACCAAGCTACTATGTTATAAATTCTCCTCTTATGTAGTCTTCATTTCCCTATAAATTGTGGCCTCCTTGTACAAATTAGCTATTGATTATCATAGTGAAACAAATTTAACATTTTGAAATGGTTAAAGATTATTATTATTTTTATTTGTATAAGTATAATTATTATGGGTTCATTTCTCCTCTCCTACTCTTCCTAATAAGGTTCTATTTTACAAGCTCCTCATATAAATCTTAGGGTTCTAACTTCTAAAAATTGAATAGTGTCAACTTAATCTCATTAGACAATGCTCCCCTAGTATTAATGGGGCCAACTTTTTATCTATCAAACTCGGCTATGTTTACATTGAATAAGAATTTGATACCTTTATCCTGATACTTGAACTAAGATATCTTGGCTCTAATTTTAGTCATTTTATCTAAAAATTATTGGTGACATATCCATTTGTGTTTAGTTTTAATCATTTATTATTGTAATTAATTATTACAAGGAGATTCTTGAAGCTTGTATTCCATCCCCACCATTTTTATTCTAAATATTTGACATTTTCTTTCAACTTAAAGTCTAAATCTTATCCTTAATGCTATACATATTTTCTAGGATAACACATATTCATTATATTTCACTAAATGTGTCTCGTGCATAGAAGAAAAACCTTCAATATATCTTTAAGATAACTTTATACCATCAAGATAATCCCACCTTTCATTGCATTAATATCAAGGTTAACTAACCCTTCCTCTTTACATGATTTTCAATTAGAGTATCCTCTAGTAAAAATGGAAACATTAATAGTGTGGTTATCAAAGAGTGTCTAGGGATGCACACATCACTATTATTAATAAACTATAAGATTGTAAGAAATTTTTATGGAAGAAATAACTATCTAATAGAGAATATAATGTATTAGTACATATCTATCTATTACATATTTTAAATAAAGCCCCTTTAAAATATATCTTATTGCCATTTAATGAGTCAACTAGGTTCAAAAATTATTTCCTTTCATCTTATTCCCCAAAATTCATCACCTTTTACAACAAAACTTGATTTTTTCATCTAATTTATCTTATTTATTCTCAACCATATTAAAATCACCACCCAAACTCTAAGAAATATTTGGTAACTTATTTATTTTATCTTCATTTAGAAAGGTGTGAAGGGAATTTAGAACCTTTTAAAGTTTCTTTCAAAATAACTAGGAATATTTTATTCATTTCCTTTCTTGTTGCTTTTAGGATTAAAGTGTTATGAATTTTGTGCCTTCATTCTTAAAAATTCTCATATAAACTCATTTAGCATTTCCATGACCTTTTATATGGGAAAGGTCAACATACAATGAGGTAGATAGTTTCCATTTTTTTTATTCCTTAATTAGTTCTTTCTAGGGAAGATTTTAGTCTTTTTGAACACCTTACAAAAATATGATAAATGTGTGATTATTTTTCTTTCCACTTTATAAATTTTTGATGTGCTTGGATATATAATTGAGACTCATAATGTACAATGATAAAAATTTAGTATATATGAAATAAATACTTTCAGACATGTCAAACTACCATCTCTGGCTAACTCTACATGGAAATAAGAATATTATTTTATTTTAACAAACAAATTGTGTGTGTACTCTATCTTGAAAATTACTAATTACCTTGAATTATATACTCTATAATTTAAAATAAGAGCATCCTTTGTAACATGGAATAGATAAGCTAATTTTTAATGAAATAAAATATGTTTTTATATTAAGAAAAATTTATAAATATATGGAACTCCATACATTGAGAAATTGACTAAGATGTAAATCAGGATAGAGAATTAAGATGCTCGAATAATTTATATACCTTCTTTCAATAATTAACATTAGAAATTAATACTTGGTCTATATTGTATACCCACCTCCCAAATGGTCTGGAATGGATGCATTTAGATGGAGAAGGATTTCAAAAGGCTCATGGCACTTGTGGACCTCAAAGGCATGATATATAACACATGAATTTAAAGTGAAATTTGGTCTTTGTTGTTATTTCTAGTATGAATGTTATCTATAAGGTGGAATTCTTAATTGAGACTCTCAATCTTCCATTGTTGGTTTCTAGTGTGATTATACAATATGCTTGCCAAACTGTATTAATTTCTAATGTTAATTATTCAAAGAAGGTTTTGTTTCATAATAAAAGACCTATGTTCACATATTCCAAGGCATGTTATTATCCACAATGCATGACACTTCTTTACATCTCTACCAAGTTCTAAACAGATACAGATCTGCCATTTCCATGGAGGAGATTGATGATTTAAAAAGAAAATATCATGCCATTTCTTTCTTGATAATTCATGTTTGCATTCATGATTTTCAACTTCCATCTTCATCCAAAAATAAATTGTGTTATTGTTATGTGCCTGATATTAAAACAAATCAAAACCTTCATTTGAGCATGATCGCCAACACAAAGGTAAACGAGTGGAAACAAAAGAAATCTCAGTTAATGGCTTTCAGCATGTTGGTGGAAAATCTGCATCTTTTTGAAAGTGGCTTCCTAGCTTATTAGTCTTATGTTTAGTAAGGTTTTGTAATCTCCATTGTGTTATGTATTCGGGTCATGGGTATATCTAGTATGATGTCTTCTTTTGGGTATTTTGGGTGCATAAGAGAATGTGCATATGTACTGATGTATTCAATCAATGTGCTTTTGTAACATTGTAATCAGACAATTGGTCATTTGTACTAGGACCTCACTGGTCTTTTTGATATTTTGTAAAATTTCTTACTCGGACTACAACTGGGGGTTTTCTTGCTGGTTCTTTCCCGCCAGTATGTCCGCCTGAACCAACTATATGTAAAATATTATATATAAATAAAATTATAAGTGGTCTCCCACTTTTGCTTAAAAAAAAAAGTTCTTGTAAATGTCCACATCTTTTTCCTTGACACAGTTGCTATTTCTTAAAAGATTTCTTATGATTTTTCATAATGTTGGTCAATACTTTACTATAAATATTCTATAGTCATGCTCTTAAATGTCATAAGAATATGTCATAAGAGGGTTTCATCTTATAAAGCTATAATAATATTATATGCATTTAAAACATCTTAGAAACCTCCCTTGAAGCATTCAACAAATGGCAAATAACTACCAACAAAAAGTGAGATGCCTCATTTCCTAATATGAGAAAAAAATAATAAATCAAAATATTAGGATGCAAGGTTGACCCACCTTTCCCAATACTTGGCTAAGTTTATCATCTATTGAGGAGTGGATCACAACAACAATTGTGCTTAGTGCTTACAATTACTAATCCAAGGAATACCTATTCATTTTTTCTTTATTGTACATACCTAATGACTCCTCATCTCAAGTTAAATTGTGGGAATGGATTTTTATGCCCTCCCTATGACTAAATGGCTACAAGGAGGTGAATATGATATGGTGGAAAAAACCAAGATACAAGTTGGTTTAGTTCTTATAAACTCTCTAAAAAATAATTGAATTCCTACATCCTAACTAGAAATACCATGAGGGGTTTAGATCCCATTTTAGACAAAAAATATTCTTATATTGATCACTAGTTCACTTGGACCAACTAAAGAGATGGTGAACTAAGGGAAACTTAGTTGTATTGATAGATTAAAACTTAGTTATTTCTCTTTCCATTGTCCCCTCTCCACAAAACACCCCTATTTAAGTAGATTCTATTAAACCTATCTCACATATCACCTCCCAATTATTTAAACTTTTCAAACTTCTTATTCCTCATACCTACACCTATCCTCTAAGTCACACTTCCCACTCCTCAATCAAATTGATCACCTTGCTTCCTAATATCCCTTGGTTGATGTTCCTATACCCCCATCAAAATGGTAAGTGGATACAATTGTGGAATACGCATTAAATCTATTGCACTACCTACTATGATCTGCTAACAAGAATATGGCTAGAAAGAGATCTTAGAAATGGAAAAAATATGGATCCAAATAGAAAAAAACTTGTTTCCTATTTTTAGCACTTACTAATAACTTCTTTCTACAATGAGGTTGCTTCCATTGAAGTAAACTTAGGAAGATTTGAACTTAATTGTGGTAGAGGATCTCAATTAAGAGATAGGCTACATTGATGAAAGGATATAAGGGATACAAATTATTTTTTAGTTATCTCGAACATATTTACATTCTTGAGAGTGGATAATATCTATTGTTGATCAAGAGAGGTAGTTCCATGACAACTCTAATGATATTAAATCCATTTTCCTCCAACATTACAAATAATTTTTAATTGATCTAGTTGAAGGAGATCCACGTCAAGATATAGTGAAAAATTATGGGCATAACAATTATATATTTTTTAACATATATAAAATGCATGGTTGGATTAGTGAGATATTTATAACAAGTACATGCAATATGAAGTCAAAATTTATTAGATTTTGATCTCCTTAATAAATTAGTTTCCACGATCCAATTTATAGCTTTATGCAATCTATAAGTTTAAATAGTTTGATGGTATCTTAAAATCTATACACATAAAAATATGATAAATGTCTGATTATTTTGCTTCCAACTCCATAATTTTGATGTTCTTTGGCTATATAATTGAGATGATTCACTCCATACTGTAATGATAAAATCTCATCCTTATATGGAGGATTTTATATTATCTTCCATTAAATTCATCCTCTTTATGAGATTCTTATGGAATATTGATATTCTAGTGTGAATTCTTAATTTTAGACATATCTTAACTAGATAAATTTAGGTTCAATGAAGGCAATAGAATTTTTTCACCTCTACATAATCCCCATTTCCGAAGTTCATTTGCTAATAACTATTAGATTAAATATTTTTATCCCCAATTATTTTCAAATAATTTTATACCACATTTGTATTCTTATTCTTTCTTTCATTGTTTCCATTTAAAATTTGAACCATTTGGTTGGATGCTATAGTTATAGATTATAGTTGTCTTCCACCCTTTTAAATTGTTGCCGGTATGAAATATTATTGATGAGTAGATGAATTATTACAACCATATTTTAGATTTGTATTCCCTTTATCTAGATATATTATTTACCAAAGTCTCATTGCTCTTTAGGTGTACTATATATATATAACATGGAAAATGTAGATCATGTTCCACTTGTGCTAGATTCTTTGTTTGTAAATACTAGTAATCAGATAAAAAAATTAAGAGATTCATTAGCACAGGGTGCAAACCCAGGGATATATAGTGAACCATGTATGTTAATATTGCATAGTCTAGAAAAACTAAAAGATGAACTTGAGAGGATTAGTGCATATTCCTCAAATAGAGTGACTGATATTCTTTCCCCTGATAGAGAAGAAGTGCCATGGTGACGCTCTAAAAAATACATGATAGTTCTACCAAAGAAATGATAAAAACCACTTGTTTTCCATTCTATCAAAATGTGTGTAAGGTTAAGGGATACCGGGTCACTATATCTGTCGATCATGCTATGGCCTCATTGATCTACCCATGATTTCTTGTAGCACATGGTCTATACCCAAACAATGACCAGATTCCATTGTATTTTGTTTAGCAGTTGTATGCTGAGGTCCATTTGGGCCTCAAAGTTAACTACCTGGACATTCCACTATATGTTGGTCAGGAGCATGGTAGGATTGCTGATAGGCCCACCTATCGTGGAGCAGATAGACCACCCCTAGTGTTTAGGGTATTGGTTGGTGACAGGTCTCCTGCTCTCACTCCCAAAATTTAGCCCCCATAGCAGCATGAGGGGTTATTGTCGCTGTTTCTCCTCAAAAAGGAAGCAATTGACACTCAGAGGGTGACACAAGTGGGCCGCCACCACTAGGATATTTGATGATCATGTAGGTCAAAAGATTTTGATGTCCGCATTATCCCCGATCCATGCCATTTTTGTAATAAAGGACCACCATGGATCCTTTTAATAGTAATACATCCCGTAATTCTCATTAGCCAGCCTTGATGCATCTCATTGTGAGATATGTCACGATGACTCCTTCTGGCATTGCCTAATGAGGACCTATTGGAGGCATATGCCAAATACTGCAATAGACAGGGGATGTATATATGTTAGAGATCATTTGAGATATAGAGGTCGCTCAGCCTGTGATCCCATCACTCTCTACCGAAAGACTAGTAAGCATCGATCTACCCTATATAGTTCATTTGGAAGCCGAGAGATAATATGGGTTTTACTGATATGTTGATTGGTTTTGGTTCATCATCGTCGATGCCATATCACCTTCATAGTCTTCTACATTCATCATTTATGGCACGACATGGGATAGATCGAATGGATGCAGATGTTGATTCATCGCTTGACCGTTTGGTGGATATGGTGGAGGCGACTATTTCAGAGGACTTAGGTCACACGATATCAGATGATATTCATGTATGTGTGCATGTGCATGTTTCAATTCTTTTTTCATTTTTATTTATTTATTTTTAACTAGATATTCATGTAAGTTGATATATATATGTATATATATTGTTACAACCTGTGGACATACCTCATATCACTCCTAGCCTTGGTCCAGATCGTGTGCATGATTGATGTGACTCTGTGGATGAATCTGCTGCTAGTGGACATGTGAGTTTTTCATTTTTATATAATCACATGTGTATATGTACATTAAATATTTATGTATGCATATATCTAGATTGATATTTAAAAATACAAGTTCATTTAATAATAATTTTCATAAAATTTATTTAATATAAATTATATGTATTTAACACATCCTGTACATAATTTTATTTGCAGGGCTCAACACATCCATCAGAGCAGGACCGTTCTCATTTAGATGGCCATTCGACTAGGAGTAGACATTCATATTAGGCCATGCACACTAGATTTTTGATCTTTACCACATGCATTTGCTTATACATGATCATCTTTAGTATTTGAGATTTGATGATCTCTAACTTACATTTGCTTATTTGTTGATCTTTAGTATTCGACATTTGATGATCTTTAATTTACATTTTGCTTATATGATATGTACATATATTTTCTTATATGATATATACATACATTTGCCTCTTTGCTTATAATATGTGTTATTTTTATATGTATTGAATCCCTTTACATTTATGTACATGTGTTTGCTTATGGTTTAAACATGTTTACACATAATATATGTATGCATTTGCTTTAAATATTCAATATACATACATGTTTTCTTATTTTATGACCTGTTACAACTTACATTTCCTTATATTCAATATACATTTGATCTCTAGTAGAATTTTAGGGAAATCAATGCCACTTCTTTATAATTTCAAGTCTGCTCATGCTGATCACAATAATTTTTTTAAATGACTTAAGCAACATGAACCATTGAATTGAGAACAAGATATAATATTTTTGACAAGCAATTTGAAACTAATCTAAATTATACCTCTATTATACATTTTTGACAAGTAACTTGAAATTCAATTCAAATATAATGAAGAAAATTTAATTCAAATTATACATCTATTATACATTTTTGACAAGTAACTTGAAATTCAATTAAAATATAATTAAGAAAATTCAATTCAAATTATACCTCTAATATACATTTTTGACACTTTAACAAAATTCTAAAATTACTAGATATGTTGTGCATATCAATGAATTAAATAACAACAAACTCTAGAATGAAATAACTTGTTTGTTTACTACTTGATTCATTTAAACTAGGATCTAGTTATTCCATGTACACTAGAATATTTTTTTTCCCATCCTGGATATGCATATAAATAGAAGCTTATTTTTCATTATTCTGGATATCAAATTGCAAGATTAATTGTCATTTATATCACTTGGAGTGTAGATTTTGGAGAACTTTTTGCACATTTATCAAGGAGGAAAATATTGGAGCTTGACAACTTTTCATTTTTATCAATCAAGGAAAAATTTGGAGGATAATTTAACTAATTTGGTAGAGGACTTGTTTTGAGTCATCTTTAAGTTGAAGAAGAAAATGGGACAACAAAGAAAAAGAAAAAATGTGTCTCAACGAAAATTGTCAAAAGAAGAACATAAGAGGCGTGAACAAAACTTGGAAAATTATCATAGAAAGAAACAAGGTACATGCTTGTTTCTTCTCTCTCTCACTCCCAAGTGTGTGTTTAAAATTGTATGTCCATACATTTTGCATTGGCTTTCTTATTAAAATTAGAAATGTTTAATGTATGACCATTTTCAACTTCTACACACCCAACTTAAAATGTACTCTTTAAACTAAAATATTGTACATTAACCCTTCCCCTACAAACCCTTTACACTTATCTTTACCAATAACTCTTTGTTTAATGTTTTGTCATCACACATTTCATTGCTGAGCATTGCATCTACACATAATTTCTTTACTTTGTTCATGAAGAAAATGATAGTGTACTTCAATACATGCTTAGTTCTCCTATGAAACCTTAAATTTTGTGTCCCTCACTATGCCACTTTGATTTTCATAATTTTTTCAACCACATTAATTATTTTATGGCTTTACAAATTCCTATATATTCTAACTTTTCACTTTGAAAGAAACCATTATTTTTTCTTAATTATTCATGAAACTACACCTTCATGTACAATGAAGTAGCATTCTAATGTTGATATTTGGTGATCAATATCCCCTGTCCAATCTACATTGCAACATCTAATTAGCTTAAGATTTTTCTAAACTCCCATTGAATTTAATCTAATGATCAATAGTTCCTTTAAAAAAATATTTTAAATATTTTAATAAATGCCCAATTCTAAGCTCTAGAATTATTTGAAAATTAGAAATCAAATTATACTTAAAGCCAATGCAATGTGAGGTTTTCTAGAGAATAACACATGTATACATCAAAACTCAAGCTATATGGTACCAAGGAATAATTATTTTATTTTCATCACTTCAATGTTCTCAAATTATTTTTATGTTTTATGCTCTAGGGATTCCTCAAGCTAGAGTCGAGCCAAATCTAGATATTGGATCAAATGAATCCGTTGAAGAACACATGGACCTTGAAGTTAGGGAGGAGACCCAAGTTCAAACAATGCTTGTTGGAGAAGGGTGAAGATCACTTCCTTCTAGTTGGTATGGATGAGCATATAAAACTAGCACACAAACTTCTCTCACTTATAGCATCATGTTTTATTGAAGTTTGTTTGCTTGCATACATAAACTTCACTTATATAACATCATCTCTCACTTTTGTTTGCAAAATATTTTGTGACATGTAGGAAGGGCTCAACAAGTAGGAATTTTTCATGCTCAATTCGAGCCAAATCTAGACATTGGATCAAATGAATCCGTTCAAGAATGCATGGTCCTTGAAGATAGGGAGGAGGCACAAGTTCAAACAATGCATGTTGGAGAGGGGTTGGGATCACTTCCTCCTACTGACCATATGGATGAGCATATAAAACTAGCTGAGAAGGTGAGGAAACAAATTTTTCATAGAAATTTAGATCATTTACTTGAAATGAATATGGAGAAACTGAAATATTATGCCAACCAGCCTTATAATAAGAGAAAGATGTTAATGACTAAATTTGTAAATGGAATGATCAATCATCATTTCAATCATCTTGATACACTTGAAAAAGCCTAATTTTTATCACATTTACTTCTTCGTGATGAACTCAAAGAGTCATTACAATTGTTGGGTGTACATTCGGCATCAAATAAGAAGAAACACATGGGATTACAAAAGGATATTTTTCAAAATGTTAAAAAGGGTTTAGATTCCATTGGGAAAGGATCTTGATCGCTGGATAAGGCCACTACAAGAAGGGTGGTGTTCACATCTATTGTACATCACGATATAGCAAGAAAAAGAAAAAAGTTTGCACTTTCAACTAAAATTGGTTATAGTAGAACCACATTGATAAAATATGAGAAAAAGAGAAAGTTTTTCGATGAGAGTTTAGAAGGAAATTGGGAAATTATGTAGAGCTTCCCATTCGGCTAAGATTGAAGATGTTGTTAGGAACTTGGTCCGTTTTGGCATGATCAGACTCATTCCATCATCAAATGTTTCAGAGATGTGAGATATAGGATTGGACCTAGTATTTATGAAAATCATATCAAACATTGGCTAGACATAACACAATTTGAGATGTATATGAACTTTTGTAATGCATATCCTCATATAAAGATTGGGCAAACAATGTTTCAAAGGTTAAAGCTATATTATGTGAAGATAAACAAGTTTTTTGAAACTTGTTTTTGTCGTTATCATATTGAATTTGATCTCTACTATTAGGTGTTTCGAAAGATGGGAGAAGAAATATGTGGGCTTCACAATGCACCTCAAATAGGTAAGCTCTGTCTATAAAGTCTTATATTATGTGACGCGAAAATGGACCTCAAATAAACCGCGATAAAAGGAATTTAGGAGACATGTGGAAATTTTACGCAATTTCCTTCAAGAATTGAGATACCCACCCCAAGAAAGATAGTGCAAACTCAGTAAGAGGTAAGTACTATTTTTAGAGAGTTTATTTGTTTCAATTTCTCATAGATCAAGTTATTTGGATTCTCTTTGATGTAATGTTCCATTGATCAAGTGTGGTTTATTAGTTATTCACATATTTTACTGACATAGGTACAAGTATGTAAAGTTGCAAACAAATTTTGGGAAAGAATCCACAAGGTTGATGTAACGCCCCGCCTTGGTTACCGTTAAAACAAAGTGTAAAGAATAAATTAACTGAACAATTTTTTTTTAAAGATATTTAATTACACAACTGCCATAAGGTTTCCAAGATGATGTTACATAAATGTAATAAATAAATCCAACACGTTAAGTCATTAAACATAAGTACAAATTTAATATCGTGAATGATCCAGTTTACAATACTTTATACAATTCGAACAACCAAATGACTAGATTACAACATGTGAGATTTCAATAAATCTCAATACATCAAAATGACGGTACAATGAGAATGCTCTTATACAAGAGGTAATTATACAAAGCAGATAGTGATCACATCACGACTGACATCCATGTTCATGAACATGTTCTGCATCCACTGTCATGGACAAAGGAGTAACTGGATCCAACTGTGAGTATAGCATCATCTGCATGAAAATACAAGGAAGGTATAGCACGGTTTCCTCCCAACCACGTGGAACCCGAAGGTCCACTCCCTGCGTGCTAGGAGATATTGACAAGTCCACAAACAATGAAGACAGAACATTACATTTACATGGCTTACACTCACATTACGACATAACGATAACAAATCATAAAAAATAAACTTCCAGTGACGAAACACAATTAATGAAAACTTAACACAAGGAACCACAATCATGGAATAGACAAAGAGTGTCATCACACTGTCGGGATAGGTTACCCTGGTGAATCTTCCTAGACTACCGGCCCTCTCCAAGAGTTACCCTGGCAGTCTCTACCAATTCTCGGCCCCTATGCAAACAAATGTGGAGTCACTTCATCTTTCAAGAAGACAAGATGGATGACTAGCCATTTCAGGCCTTCTCAACCTTTTTCTCAATCTAAACGAGCATTAAGAAAATAGGTGAGGAAAAATTTTATCTGAGTTAATGTTTAGTTCTACCCAACCCCTAATATATTAGTTAGGTTTCCACTGAATTTACACACCTACGATAGGTTACCCAGACAATCTCTTAGGATTTCGGCCCCTACCACAAGCCACTCTTTCTATAACATGACTCAACATATAAAAGTCTAGGGGTAGCTATGAACCGTAAAGTTCAAAACCGCAGAGGTTTACATCTTCCACTAGAAATAGGCCATAGTCTCCAAGAAGTTTCTTAAGACAACAAAATATGCAAAGCTATACCCCCAAGTAAAATAATTGGAATAAGAGAAACACAATAAAAATGTATTAAACTTAACAATACGACTTTCTCTTCTCTAGTTTTATGGAGAAATAAAAACATATCTCAATTATACGGTGTATACACACCTAAATAATAACATGTTGTCAACCCCACACATACATGCATTCTTTCATCATGAACTAAAAGTTCATATTCTTTTGACATAATTAAATGTCTAATAAATTTAAAGGAAAAAGATTTATTATTATAAATCAGTACGGATTCAATATAAAAGAAAATCCTTAACAACTATTATTCACTCATTAAAAAAAACAATACAATTTATTATATAAAGAAATGTGACAATAGCGATCTAAGAATAATTTATTTTATTCAATACTAAAGAGAATTAAATTATAAAGCATGTAATTAGCGTGCCATGCAAAGAACGCACTATAAAGAATAGAGTAAAAATTAGGAGTAAATATCATACTATGAAAGGCAGTAAATGTGCCATGCAAAGACATTTAATAACTCCTATTCTAAATTCACTCACTAAATTAATATAATCCTCCTTGTCTATCTAACATAATCAACCATTTATCACCATTGGCTGCAAATTAAGTCTAAATAACAAATGTCATAATTTAACAATACTTGTGTACATAGTATTCTGCATTACTATTAGTTTGCAATCCTATGTACAAGTGGTATTTTGCGCTAACAAGAAGTAAGAAATCGCCATGCATCGATAACACATGGAATATTCCAGTGTAGTTTAAGTAACACATTTAAAGTCTAAACTTTTAAACGCATGCATAATGCAGAATGAACATAGATGCGGACTTACCAAGACTGTGCGCATGAAGAAGAGAATGAGAGAAGTACGGATTCTTAGTGGAGTATTTTTTGTCTAAAAGATAAAGAATGTTTGATAAGGGGCAGATTTAATTATAAGGTATATTTCCCTTGAACAGAGAGTTTTCAAACATTATCTACAGCCTGCACGGATTTTATCAAATGAGAAATACTATGGTAAATAAAGAAAATCAAGGAGACTACTGAATTCCAGTAGACAAATCATTATCTCAGCTAACTGCGCTGGTGAAGAAAGAAAAAATGTGATACATAATGAAAATTATAAGCTACAAGAAATATTTAAAATTAGATCTTTAATTCAAAGTCATGCAAAAACATCATGAGAAGAAAGCTGCACGCAATCACTGGCAGGAAAGTCTATGATATATATAAACAAAATTCTTCTCTCCAACATGAGAGTCAATTTACAAGGCCAAATATACAACTTAGGAGGAGGTTGCGCACAAACTTGGTGGACAGGTTATATAAAATGGATTGCTATGAACCTACAAGTGTAAAACAAAGAAATAGAAGCATAATAAAATGCATATTTTAAGCCATGTTATACTCAAAAATTCCAAAGGATGGCAAGTATAAGATAGTATAACAATACATTCATCCTATATCCCTAAGCGCGCCAAATAACATGATAAGTTTGTAGATTTACAGTTTGAAAATGAATAAAAGTTCGACTATAGAGTTATATCAATAACAGGAGAATACTTCTCTCAAGGAATCATTTTCTCAATATAGAAAATTTGTATTTCATATCATAATAATCCACGAATACCATGAGGCCTCCGTTTAATCTACAGTCATCTAAATGCTTAGATCAGGAATTTAATTAATATCTACTTTTTATAATAAAGGAAAATCATCATTCGTTTCTTAAAATTTTGAATTCATGCTATTACAATCATTTCACAACCAAATTAAAGATGATTTCAGATCTGATATACTTTAATTGCAGATTTTTTTTTTTCTTTTCTACTTTAAAGTTCAAATAGTCTTCTAATCTGTTTGTTTGTGGTTTGTGCAGGTTCAACAAAACAATTTCTTTACAAATCAACAAAATTCAACATTATGTTTCTAGAATTTAAACACAAGAATTTTAAAAAATCAAGAAGAAAACATGTTTTGAAGATTGATAACTAGCTGAAAATGAATCTCTAAAACTTCTGTCAATTCTGCTATCAAATCACCAGGTTTCAACGATGAAATCCAAATCACTCTAGCTTCTAAATTATGCTTGTAACCAAAATTTTAAGATAAATTTCTTTCTGAAACAATTGCTATGCAAATTTATTTTTTTAAAAAGAACTCTTATCGTGAAAGTTCTTCCCGTGAATGTAAAATTGAAACCCCAAAAGATATTCATGCATTCAATTATCTCTCAATCATAATAACTTAACTGATAGATCATTATGCAATCAAAAATAGATCAATCAGATCAACTTACACTTTTAACATCAAATCAGATTTTCAACTGCAAATCACAGATTCCTATGATATTGAAAATATCTTTTCTTTAAAATATCTATTTCCTCAAAAATCAAGTTTGCACACATAAATCAGCAATATATATTTAATTAAATACATTTGCAAAGAAAATAACTTTCACTTTTAAATTTGATAACTTATTTAATTTAAATTAACAAATTAAATCACATACATAACCTTAAACATTTATAAATACATTAACAGACATTTGC
>VDFB02110795.1:0-19932 GCA_007258455.2 Sequoia sempervirens | reverse complement strand
AATTTATAAAGCCTTTTCAATAAACCTATTTTGGGCATATCCTACAATCCATGCAACCTATGAGACCACAACCCTTTGAGGAATTATGTCAATAGTCCACACGCCTTGTCTATGATTTGCATTTCCTTGTGGGATTCATCAAATAATTCATGTGCTAGTCTATGCCTCCGCATTTTGCAGACTTGTTCACTTGGGTGGTTGTAACTATAGCTACTAAAAAAGTCTCCCCATCTTGTATTCTTCAATGGTTGTGTGAACCCTACTCCAAGTCTCTCATTTTGGATTACACATCTGGAAAAGGATGCAAAATTTGGTTTCTCACCTGTCAAGTTCATTTGCTTGAAATTTTCTAAAGCCTTTTCAAAAAATCTATTTCATGCATACCTAGGTATGTTCATGTTTTCACGAGACCACATCTCTTGAGGCATTCAATCAAGAAGTTCATGTGCCTAGTCTATGCTTCTACATATCACATGCATGTATAATAGGCGCATTGGGTTTATGACTGTTAAAAAATATACGTAAAATTCTCAAGTGGTAGGATATAAGTGTTAATATTTGTAATCATGTGGAATAGTTTGATGTGATAGGTTCTGTTTTGGCCATATTACACACTTGTGGAAATTTAAACCAGGGTGTCAATCTCTATCCAAGGGACACGCCATAGCCATCAAGGGATTTATATTGAGACTCTCCTTTAAAATAAATTGAAAATAAAATAAAATTGAAACATAGCCCTCCTTCTAGACAATATGGTGGTGCACTACTATGTCATTGCCCTTACCTATTTCATGTACTATGCTATCACTGTAAATATATGTGTAACTATGTGTAACATTATATCGTTTCATTTATGATTTCATACTAAGTTATAATTGAAAATATAAAATATCAATTTTATTATACTTACAATCACATTATCTTGATTTAAGATTTAATGTAATAAGGTGTAAACACAAACATCTATGTAATTGTCCATTATATTGTCTTTGTTTAAGATTTCATATAGTAGGTTTTGACTACAAAATTCAAATATCCATCTAATTTTCCATAAAACTATATTTGTTTCATATAAAATTTATGTACTAGATTATGACCATAAATATCTGTACTATTATGCTTATCACACTATAATTGGGATTTTATGTATTAGTTTATGACTGCAAATATATGTTTTGTTACACTTAATATCATGTTTTGTTTGTTGCAGATTTCATGTATTGGTTAATGACCATTGACTGCAGACATCTTTGTAAATGTATGCAACATTATGTTGTCTTTGTTTAAGCTTTCATAGCATATTATGTTATGACAAACAATCTGTACAATTATTTTTAACAACCAAATTTTTTTTGGATATAAGATTTCATGTACTACATTGTGTCTATACTCTACAATTATCTATTGGATCATGGTAACAATAAATTATGTTTATCAAGGTCTCATTTCATATATTATGACTGCAAATATCCACGTAATTGTGCCAATATCATGTTGTCTTGATCGAAGATTTCATAATGTACTAGTACTTGTAAATTCAAATTTATCCTAATTGTGCCTGATGACATTTTGTCTTGATTTAAGATTTTAAAATTTAATAACAAGTATAGGAGTTCTCTAGGTTTATGAATTTTGAGCTAACAATCTAAAATTTCAATTGCAATTGGAACACTCTAGATCCATTATAGCGATATTTAATGTTCATGGCTATTATTTAGCTTATTGGTGGAGTTTCACATTCCAAGCTATATAATCCCTTTTCATCTTATAGAAAATAATTCAAGTGGGCTATGCCATGGCCTTACCTAAGGTAGTGAGTGGCTAGATTTGATTGTTGGAGTTTAAATTTATTTGATATGTAGTACCGTATTCTTAGAAGGCATTTTCATATTATGGTGTATCTAATTACTCCTAGTGATTGAATAGTTTGGGTGAGAAGGCTTGACTCATGTTAGTTGTTCTCATAAATGCAATGTATAGAGATTGCTACTTTGATAATAATTCAACAAATCTGAAATCCTATAAGTTCTATGTATTTTGAATAAAGCTCAACATGTCCCACAATTGAAATGTGATTAAATTTATTGTACTCAAATTGGATCCCTGTATATTGAGAAGATTTTTTTTACTATAGATGACTAACAAATGTCTTGAATCTCCTACACATCTATGTCATCTTGGGAACTTAACGAAGGTTCTTGTAGATGTTTTGGGAATTCCTTTTTATCCTTTAGTGTTTAAAAAATAAATGGTCAAATAGAGGGGGCTTTTTACTGTTAGGTAAGGTTGGGGAAAATTTCTTTAAAATCAAGTGTACACATTTATTGCATTGGGTTTCAGTTTCTCTAAATGCTGAGGTGGTTTAATTTGATTTCCTTGGGATTATTCATTTTGTGAGCTTGTAGTACTATAGTTATATTTGTTGTTTAAATGACAGGTTGAGATTCAATAAAAGGAAAGTTACTAAGAAATTGGGAAGGAATATTAAATAAAGCATTAGGAAGAGAGTGCTTTTAATGTTATTTATGGGGATAAGGAGTTGTTCAGTCTAAGGTATAATACCTACTATCATATGTCATTAATAGTAACTAAAAAGTTAGTTATTAGTATGTCATAATTGGTACCATTGTATTATTTATAAACTAATTTATGGTGAAATTGATCTTATGTTTGGACCAAACTATGTTCTACAAGTGATTATTTAACTCTCAAAATAAGTGAATTTTCCTATCTTGTGAATATCCAATAGAGTCACCTTAATTGTGTTTAGCATCATGTCATGGCAAGTGGTAATGTTTGTGCAAGCATGAGTATTTATTTAGATGTTCCATATTTTAGTAGTATATCCTCTCCCCAGTCTTTGATCCCTAGCTTCACCTAAGTGGGTGTCAGCTGACTGTGAATCTTTCTAGGGCAATGAACCCTAGAAAGGGTTGTGTACCCACTCTTTTAGTATGTGTTTTTTATGACACATGATACTTTGTGTAAAGGATTGGGTTTAGCATCAATTAGTGTTAGTGTGTTATGATTGTGTTTAAGGTGGAGTCATCTTTCAAACCTAATGGGTATACCCTGTGTGGGTGAGTCAATTGAGTTGGAGAAAACTCAAGTTGTCGAATTATGATTCCTTTGCAATATATATATGTAGGAAAGACCATTAAGCGATGAGCCCCCAAGGCATTAGGTCGGGCCCCTAGGACTGTTCTTCCGAGTCTTGTTTGGGATTTTCCATTATCTATCGATGATATAAATACCATTTGATTATTGTCTATTGACTTAAGTATTGTAGTATGTTAGTTTCATCTTAAAAAAAAATATTTGCAAATTTAGCAAAGTTGTTGCAAATTTGTTAGGTTGTTTAGTGTGTAAAATATGGGCATGAAAAAATGGTTGAGGGTTGGTGGATTAGGGCTTAAGTATTGGTTTGAGGGTTGAGGGTGTATGGTTAAGGGTCTAAGATATAGGGTTGATGGTTGAGAGTGTAGGGTATAGGGTTAAAGGTATAACACTGACTTTTGAGGGATTTGGGATTAAGTATTGGTTTGATGGTATATGGTATAGGGATTATGGTTGATGGTGTAGTTTTTAGAGTTTAGGGTCTAGGGTTGAGGGTTGAGAGTTGAGGGTTGAGGGTTAATGTATAGGCTTGAGCATATAGGGAATTAATGTGAAACTTCATATCACATAGAAAATAAGACATACATAGCACTTACAAGGTGTCATAATTACTTGAAGAAATGTATCATAGATATACTTCAACCTAACCCCCTAAACACATAGGATGGCAATCACAAAATCTTTACAATTTATTTTTTTTGAAAATATGAGCATGCTTTAATTTTTTTGAAATTTTGCTACTTAATGCAAGCCAAAGCACTCTCACATTATAACGTGAGTGTATTATAACATGAGCACATTTTGTAGACTTCTAAAAATGATAAAATGGTAGGATACTCATGATCTAGGCCCACATACTTTGTTATTCTCTTGCTTCTACATGTTATCCAACAAAAAAATGTTTTTTCAAGTTGTTGGGGAAAGGACATATTTTTTAGAAATTCCACCACCCTTTTTTGGTTTTCCAACATAGGAAGGAGGAAATAACAAAATTTTTACATCAAATTTGATTATATGAACTCAAATTTTCATGTTTTTAGTGTTCCAATGTATATTATGATTTTATTGTTATAATTTCATATTATAGTGTAGTGTCAAAAAATGTTGTCAAGACATTTTCACACATGTTTGGGCCCTCCTTGCCAAATTGAGCCTAATGATGCCTTGATTTAGTGTTTTAATGTGTTTGACACATTCACATTAGGTCTTGGGACCTTGTGAATGAATGAATTTAAATGGTACCTTGCTAAAGTGTTGTGAAGTGTTGTAACACATTTTCACATTTTTCTAAGGTTTTATTAATTAACTAAACATAATAAACCTCTTTTTAACCTTAATCCTACCTTATTTTAAGTGTTGTAAAGTGTTGTAACACACTTTCACACTTTTCTAGGGTTTTCATTCATAATTGGGATTCTTTATGCTTTAATTGGCCTTAATTTGCATCCACAAGCCCCATTTAATGTATCTTTTTGAGGACAATCTCGACACAAATCAATATCCAATTATAATTTAGGTGTTTTAGGTTGAATGGCACCATTTTTAGTGATCTAGGACTCATTCTCCACCTTGGGAGAATGATTCCTACCTAGATTTTTGGGTCCCAAACCTACTTTCACACATTCTAAGCATTTTTAAATTTGGTCCCATACATTATGCTTGATGGGACTCATTCACCACCTTTGGAGAATGAGTCCTATCTAGCCCAAAATTAAAATTAATTCAAATTTATGGTGAGATTTTATCCTCCTAGATTTGATGTTGACTTGTAGTGTTGTAATTTCGAGAATTGTTGCATAATTGAGTATAAATACAAGGTTCTTTCACTCATTTTCACCTAAGCATTCAAGATATCACCTAGCAAGTTGAATGAGCATTCTTATAACAAAGTTGAGTTCACAAGAGAATTCAAACATTCATAAGAGCACTCAAGAGTCTTCAAGGGAATATTATCAAGCATTTTAGAGCATTATTCAAGCATCAATCACTATGTTTGTTGTTGAGATAACAATTGTGATGTAGGGTTTCATGATTCAAGGAAGTTTCAAGTGAAGATCTATCCTATTCAAGCAAGAGTTAAGATCCACATCCATTGGAGCCATCTCATACATGTTTGCAGTATCTTATTGTTAGAGATTGGTGAGTTACGATATCATGATTTATTCATTCATCATTCTATTTCAAGGTTTGATTACCAAAATAGGGTTTGGCCAAGGAAAACCCCTATCCACTAAAAAAACCATTTCCCCCTTTCTTTAGTGTGTGATTTGCAGGTTTAGATTGAAGAAGCATTAAAGAGAAAGGTTGGAAATTTTTTTCTAAGTGCATAGAAGTTGTCAAAGTTGTCATCAAGCTTTGGAGAACATTGGAGAGCACCTATAGGTTGATTTACATAGATTCAGATCCAGAAACCTAAAGAAGAAAATTGAACAGACTAAGAAGAGAAAATTTAGATCTTGAAGTTCTAGAAAACCCTAATTGGACTGATTCACCATTTTTCTGAATGAGTCCCACTTTTGATAAAAAAAATTAGGTTTTTGCATATTCAGATACCCATTTGGCAGATTCTTGTTCCCACACAAAAACCTAGATTACAAACTAATTCAACCAACTTGGTGAATGAGTCCCAATCAACATTAAAATCATATTTTCTAGCATTTCAGACCTCCTTCTAGCCATCTCCAAATTACAAGGTGCACACATTCCTTTTTGTAGTTTTGTGTGTTGTTTCATTTGCATTTCTAGCTCATTTAGTGAATGTTTGCATTGAACTAGGGTTTGGCATTACATCTTACATTTAAACTTGCATTGCATTAGTATTTCCAAGTTATTACTTGGTGGTGAACCCCTCATTAGTTTACATTCAACCCTTAGGACAATCCTCTTGCAAGATCTCTTTCTCCTTTGCATTGAGATCTCAAGGGTTTTTTCTTGAATGAGAGAGAGTGAAGATTGTCATTCTAGGTCCTTAACCCTAGAAAAGCATACAATTTTCCACCTTTCATATAGATTGGTTAATACTATTGAACATTCAGAATACCGAGGGGTGGGGGGGATGAATCAATATTCTATTAAACTTTTGAACACAACAAGTATCCAATCACCAAAACATATTAGCATAAATAAATAATGAAAGCATGAATCATCACAAAGTCACATAACACATGAACACCAGAATTTTTTACATGGAAAACCCAAAATGGGAAAAACTATGGTGAGGATTATGTAGGGTCATAGAAATTTTTTCTTGAAATTTTTATTATTGGATAAAAAATGTGACTAATGATGAACATTGGGTATTTAATATTAAGTTTTTATTTATGAACATGGGATAATTAATATTAATTTTTTGTTTATTTAGATCATGATATGTTAATAAATATGAAGTATTGATTACGTGAAAATTGTTGTAATAAGGATTTTATTAATTATAAAATAGTTTTGGTAGCTAAAGGATTAAGTAAAGAAACTCATGTAATGGTTCTTAGATGTGGTTATGAGAAATGGTATTGCCTCTATTTTTTTTTGTGTATTATTTTCAAGAAATAGGAGTTGGTTATGCAGAAGTAAGGGGAAAAGAGTTGGGAGGAGTGGAGGAAATGGTTGGAAGGAAAGAAAAAATAGAGTTAAGAAAGGAGACTTGGATGATTAACAAAGTAGGGGAGATTACAATTTCAAAGAAAAGAGTTAAGAAACTTCATTCATGTGATGTCTTTCTCAGTGCGGTAATGAAACTAGATTAATGAAATTAAAAGATGTTTTGTGAAACTAATAAACTAGAGATCTGTGTGAGCCTGATTTGGTGAAAACCATGATTTTCTCTATGTGAGCTAAATGCTCTTGTCTATGTGATCTTGCGAGTGAGTTTCAACTCTGTGTGAGCTAGGGTGAGCTTGGGGGTGGCTGGGTGGAGAGCAGGAGAACAAATTTTATAGTTCATACAACAAAAATAAATAAAAATTTCTTTCTATTTAATCTTTGCCATAATGTACTAACATTTTGGATGCATGCAAAGAAGAAGTTTTCACTTAGGGATGGATAAAATGCGCCAACAAAAGAGAGCACTAAGGAGTATTCCATAATGACAGTTTGGGAAAAAAAACAAAGAATCAAGCAAGAAGGAGATCTCTAAAATAGTAATAAGTAAATAATTAGAACTCCTCTCTTAGCATTGGATACCATTTCTTAAAGCAATAATGTTGCTGATTTCAAATCAATACCCTAGTTGTTGGCCAGCCTTTAAATGTGCTGCAGTAGGGATAATTGTTCATGGTGGTAATGAATATTTCTATATGGTTTTTGAAAATTTTAAGCTCAATAGGATGAATTCATTAGTCGTGGACGGATTAAGCTAGAGTTGATGAATTGTAATCTATTATCTTAGTGGTGCAATGTCTAGAAAACATTAAGGGTTTTAAGAAAATTTCTATTGGAAATATAGAGAAGCCAATTGAGGTAGCTACTAGTCTAGCAATTTGTAAAAATAAATAAATGCATGAACTTCATTTCACTATCTATATAAAATTAAGACTATATGTTTATTAATCACCCTTGGAATCAGTTTAGTTAGGAAGAATCTTGGAAAATTATCAGTTGAGTTATTTCTTTAATCACTGCGAATAAAATTTTCCTTTGTGAATGAAGGTACTAGAGTTTTCTTCAAATACAAAGGATGGAAGAAAAAAAATTGCAACCAATTGGAAGTCATCACTTTGAAGGTGGATTTTCTAGTTAATAGAGATACTTAGACTTAAATCCAAGTCATTTAATCAAGAAACATGTATAATCTTGTAATTTCAGTTGTATTAAGGAGTCCAAATTCCTCCTATGGCTGGGGATTTAGTCAAACTATGTAATGAGTTATAAATTAATGGTTAACCTATCCATGGGAGAAGTAAGTTAATGGGACATGGTCAAAATTGTAATTAGTTAGATTGAAAGTCAAAATTGTCTTCATATATCAATAACTAATGTATTTCTTTATATATATATAGGTTCAATAACCAAAGTCCTATAAAAGGATATTGTGAATTGGGATTTATTCTTAACTACTTCAATTTTTAAAGTGAGTAAATTACCTTGTAATGTATTAATGCTATAATTATTATTTTTCCTTGAGTAGGCATCATAGATTAGCTCACAATATATTATATCTAGATATAGTATATTATAGGGGCTCACTACCAAGACACACTATCCTTATAAGGCTCACAACTAGAGTTGAATACAATACAAAAATGGCTCACTGCCAAAGTATGAACTAATACAAAGTTCACCTCCCTTGTGCTATATTCCAGTTCCTTTGAAGCTCTGAATATGAAGTACTACTCTACTTAGCATTCACTCAAAAAATCCACTCTTGTTCTAATCTCTCACCACCGAATTCACATGTTTGCATCATATGAGACCATTCTCACTTGATGTGTCATTAAATCACTCTTCTTATCTTCTCAAGTTTAAAAATTCTAATATATACCCAATTATGTTCACATACATCAATTAGGTTAGCCTAATTAGATGTTAAAAAAAAAACAATCCAAAATAGCTTTTGTCAGCACCACACAAGATTCAAAATCAGCTTCATGGTCAAGACAACCATGAAATACTTAATTTAGTTTGGAATGGATCTTAAATAGATCCATAGTCAGCATCCACAATTTATATTTAATCTTCACAATGCATATCATGTATTAGGTTGACTAGGAATTGGACCTAATCACAAAAAATATCAATCATACACTTATCCCTACAAGTGACTTATAGATTCGTTCTTTCTTCTAATTGACATTCTTTCGACATTAGTGATTCAAAATTTAGAACCATAGGACAAAAAAAATCTTCTCAAGGAAATATAGAATCTCCCACATTGATACACTGAACATAGAGATTAAATTGATATATAGAGTTGAACTCTATCAATGATATCTTCCAGTCCACTTCACAAAACTTCATGATATCTTGGATATTGCTATATAAGCCATTATTAATGATATGGTTAAAATCTCAAAGTTATATACCTCTTCTTGCAGTGAAGTGTGGACCAAAAAATCGATGCACTAAACCACAATATTGTCAAAAGAAAATACTTATCCAAATTCTTGATAGATCAACGTTCTAGTATATTTAGTACCATACAAATGATACTAAAAATGTTTCCCCACAATGTTGACATCAATGAAAACACTGGGTCAACTAAATCAACCAATTTATGTACGTTTCGTGCTCATGTTGCCAAACTGTATCAATAATGAAAAACTTCCAAAATTCTAGCAAATTATATAGTTTATAGTAACTCTATTAGAGTTATAAAGAATTGAATGTTGAAAAATAAAAAACTTCATGAAAATCTCTAAGTCTTGAGGATTTTGATGCAACAATAAAAAAACCTACACGTAATTGTGCAGTCTCTCAAATCCAAGCTCAAATTTGAAGGCATGTCAAGTATTTATACATGTGCTTTAGATTTTCCTTCATTTTATTATGTTGCTTTATCACTTCTTTATCATACATTCACTTAACATAATGCTTTTATTTTGTTATCATGTTGATTTTTGGATTAGCTTTTTCTATGTATTCAAAATTATGAGTGGGAAAATCATACTCATTTAGACTACAAATATTTTCTTAAGTGAAAAAGTTTAATCAACTACATCATAATCATCATATTTAATTTCTTCTTCTATGCATTCATAATAACATGCATCATATTAATCATCTTTATCTTTATAGTACCCAACATACTCTTCCTTTGAAGATAAATTTTCATCCTTGTTTATTGAGAGGGCATTTTCATATTCAATCTCTACAAGTGTATAGGAATAAATGCCCTTGGTTTCCCTTTGTTTATCCTTCCCATTCATCTCTTCCCTTTGCTGCCATTTCTTTGTCATGTTTATTGGGTGTGGAAAGCGAATTTATAGATTCTCATTCCAATGTTATTGGTACACAAATTTGTAGGCTCCATTTGATTTCACATCAAATCCACTACTCATATTCATACTAGATTGGTAACATAATGAAACTAAAAATTATTATAATGTAACCATAAAAGATATATTATTGGATATAATTCACTATATCATATGTGTAGAGATCACATTATCATCCTAACTTACTGTGCATCATACTTTTAGAGTTACTCTTACTTTATGAACATCATGCTCTATATCACTGTACATCGAGCTTTGATTGCAACACCTTTACATTTTGGAGTGACATAGGTATTCTTACATCTATGTTATATATGTTATCACATAGTTAGCTTCATGCTCATTTAGTGTTATATTCTTTGGTCATTTCATTAGCATGATGATTTCTACATGTATGCACAAATAACACAAAGATTAGTTCATTAAATTCTAAGATTATCATAACTTCATTATGATTGTCTTAGCAAGTCATTGTTAGGATTCTCATAACTTTCTTAGGAGAGTCATAGGTTCATTAGGATTGTATGTTTCATTCTTAGGATAGTGATAGCTTCATTAGGATAGTAATAATAAATTCATTAGGATAACCATATGCTATTTAGGATAGTCATATATTTGTTAGGACTGTCATAGTTTCATTATGACTATCATAACCTTGTTAAGATAGGCTTTAACTTCATTAGGTCTTTCATAATTGTCTTAGGATATTCATAACTTCAATATAGCAATATTAATGAATCTATGATAGTCATAAATTCATTGGGAGTATCATAAGTCCATTACGTCAGTCCTAATGAATGTAGGAGATCCATAGGCTCGTTATGAATATTAAGTCATTACAAGTTGTCCCTACACCTTTGGTATGCACATTCTTGACTTTGACATTTTCCTATTCATAGTCATAAGCATAAGCATTAGAAACTATCCTTGTACCTTTAATATCCATGTTCTTGACTATTTAACTATTGTCTCCTATTTCCTTGGTGCCAAAACTCATTTTCACTCCCTTTCTTAGAGGCACAAACTTGAGAATCAATAAAAAATTCCTTAGTTTCTATCATCTATAAGATGTTTGGGTTGATCTAGGATATTTTTGCATCTAACACCTTGAGAATAAATAAAAATTTCCTTATTTTCACATTCCTTTCTACCCCTCCTCATGTCCTTTGCTACCCTCTTTATGTACAAACGTGTGAATCAATAAAAATTACCTTAGTTTCATATTCCCTTCTACCCCTCCTCATTCCATTTGCTGACCTCTTCATGCCCTTTGATTCCCCTCCTCATACCTCTTTTGGATTGTCATATATTGTGTATCATAATTTGATGACTAATTTTATATTTGTGTAAGATATTTCTTTACTCTATAGTACTATGGTGGAACTAATCTTATCTTTTTTTCATGATAAAAATACAATTACTTGTCATGTTGAGGAAACAATCAAGGATTAATCTAACAAAGGATGATCAAGAAGCTAAGAATGCAAAGAAAAGATAACAAATGAGACAACTTTGTGAAAGGAGGAAATTGAACGTGATAGAAGAAGACATGGAAATTGAAGAGGAACATGAACTATCGAGAGATATGGTATTGGTGGCATAAAGGGAATGAATGAAAAACCTTTTTGCAATGAGAGATGCAAATCTTGTAGTTAGAGACACATTATCTACCAAAATTAAATATGGAGGGACACCATCTGCTACATCTCAAGTTGAAAGTACATCACTCACATGTGAAGATGGAGATACACCATCTTTCCCATCTCAACTTCAAGGAATCTTATCTATTCCATCTTCGATTGAAGGTATGCCATTTATCCCATCTCATTTAAATATTGATTAAATTCCTAATGTTGAGGAAAATTTATGTTTGAGAAAACCTCCTAGAATTTTGCATAGAAAGACCAAATTTTTGATTGATATTGATGAGAATATTTTGTAACTTATGGATGATAAGATTCTAAAATATACTTGTAGAAGATATGCTAATATTTTTTTTAGATTTTTCTTTGAAAAATTAAATGAAACTAGAAGATGTCAACTATTTGTTGAAATGATGATAAATCTAAAGTATAGGTCTATTATGAAGATTCTTGGGCTAAGAACATGTAAACAAAGATTTTGGCTTCCAAGTGCTTTCTTGCACTTATAGGGTTTTTCACCTAAAAAGAGAAAGATGGGCCAAAATGTAATGTAAAAAATAAAAATCAATACAAGGATGGATGCAATATGCCTAAATGCTACATCTAGATGCAATAAACTGAAAAAGAAAGATGATTATTAATGCAAAACCTAAGAAATGCAAGTTGTTTGAAAACACAATATGATATGCAGAAAGATATAATGAATGCAATAAAGAACAAGATAAATATGTTAAATTGAAATTGTGTACCTAGAAACTGGTGAAGGCTAAGATGAATATTGCATATGCCTCATAAATTATATAAAATTTGATTTTAAAGTCAACTGGGACACTTATGCCAAGTTGGGTGACTTAGCTGGTCCTAGATCTCGAAACCTCCGCAGCCCTGCTTAAGCCAAATGGGTATCTAGATTCACAATTGTTTTTGAAAATATAGTAGTGGGACTAAGTCACCATTATTGAGTTTAGTCCACATTGATTTTGAATATCCCAAAGTGGAAATGGAAGCTCTTAGTCCGCAGACTTTTGTTCCTCTAGGTGTCCGGTTCTAAACTCTAATTTTGACATCATGGATTGAATTTTTATGATATCTTGGGTTAGGAACAAGGAGATGTCTTCAAAAAATTTGCAACTTAACCTTTAGTGATCTCCCAAGCAGTCAAGATACCTAAATCTTTCCACATGATGATAGATCTTTGGATTGCTACAACATTGGATGAAGAATCTTGCTCTCGATGACCTTGTGAAGACTTAAAATGCTAAAACCCTAGCTTTCTTGACTTGACACAATGATGAATGAATAGTGAATTGTGATTGACTGTGAAGGAATGAATAGAATTAGGGTTTCAAAGTCTCCCTTTTATGGAGGAGGGTTTATGAATGGCTAGAATACAAATCATGATCATGGGCCAAGATTAAATTAGGAAGATAATTTAATCAAGGGTGGAGATTAATTGGAGAGAAGAAAGACATGAATAGATAAATTGAGGTGGAAGATAAGATTGGCACAAAAGAGTGATTAAAGATTATCATTTTAATTTTGGTAATAATATAGAGAAATAAATAAAATATTGATTTTATTTATTTAAAAAGAAAGGTGAGAACAATAATTAGATAATTAAATAATTAAAAATACTCATTTAATTAGGAGATAAAATAGTGATAAATAATTAAATAAATAGAACATTATTTAATTATAGAGAGAAAAAGGGCTAATGAATAATTAAATAATTAAAAATAATTATTTAATTATAGAAGAAGGAAAACCTGAATTTTTCAATTAAAATAATATTTAATTCAAAAGTGGGGGGGGGGAGGACCATTATACTTGAATGCTTAATAAAAGTCTAGAAAAGTGTGAAAGTGATTTACAACACTTTACAACACCTTTACAAGAAATGCATTTTATTCAATTTTCAAGGGTCCAAGACTTAATGTGGATGTGTAAAACACCTCACAACCCTAAATCAAGGTCTCATTAAGTCCAATTTTTCATCAATTAATCCTAAATCAAGCAAGGAAAAGGGGATACTTTTTTCGTGTCCATAAAACATTAGAAGCTTCAAGTGAGAAATTTATTGTGAAGAATCTAATGAGTGCATATGTGAGTGTAAGTACCACCTCACACACCAAATATAGTAATTTCACATGATGTGTCATTACATCAACAATAGTAATAATCAACTGAAGAAAGCTCGTTTCATTATAAAGACAATTAAAAAATTGAGAATAAATAAAAAAACTGTATTGAGAGCCATTAGGTTCCAAAGAATTGAGGATACTGACAAAAATGAAATATGGGAATTCTCAAGGAGACTACCATGAAAAGATAAAATAATTATATAAGCATTGAGATCCCTAATTGAAGACTTTTGGAAGAATAACATAAGAGCATATTCTAAGTAAAGAGATGTGTAAGAAGGATAATTGGTAGTCGAAGTCATGATCCACATCCAAAGCATTTCTTGGATTGAATCAAACACAATTTTTTGGTAAATTTATAGAGATGTATCCTCAAGTTACAATTTGTCAAATATTTCTAAAAATTATAAAGCCTTTCTATGTCAATTTAAATCACACACACTACTTGTTGTTGTAGAATACATTTTAAATTTTCTAACCATTTTTATGTTTATCGATGTGAAAGAGAAGAAGGTCAATTATTCTACAAGAAATTATGCTTGGATGACACATGTCAGCATTGTGGTGTCTTGCAATGTATTCCCATATGTGAACACATGGAAAGTACACATTCTATTGGAAATGAACTAGTATAATTTGACAAGTATAAGATAATGGACTACAATAAAAATTATGGTAAAGAAGTAAAAAGGTGTGATTTGGTTATTCAAAAGATTCTATTGTATCAATTTATTTTTGTATTTTGTGATAGTATATGTATGAGTATGTAAGGCATGCCCATAGATCTTGATGGTTGGAATTGCAATTCAAGTTATGCAAGGACATATTTCCACTTGGTAGCATTGTTTCAATCATTGAATTTGTAGAGAACTATAGTTTACATCCACAACATGAGGTGCAATCACAATATTACAACTCCAATCATGTTTCTATATTTGTGCACATAGCATTCATTCATGATAGTGATAGTACAAAGGATGACATAAAGATCATAAGGGGGTATCATTTTTATATTAGTGATGATCATACACATTCTATAGAGTTTTTGCAAGGTTGCTTTCAAGTGTTCTACCATGATTTGGCTAGAAGTGACATATCATTTTATTAGCATACCATATGATTGGATAATTGTGCATCATAATTGTAGAACTCATAGCATACCAATCTATCAAGAGAATGAGATTTTTCTCTAAGAAAATTAACCCATGCCATCCTAGAGTAATCATCAATAAAAAGCATAAAGTACCTGTCACCATTAAAGATTCTTGTTCGAGTAGGACCACAAAGTTATGTATGAATCAACTCCATCATTTCGGTAGATGATTGTTCTTTTCCTTTAAAACTGCTTCTTGTTTGTTTTCCTAATTGACAACTTTTGCAAATTGAGTTTGAAGGCTTTGTGATTCTAGGAAGATCTTTGACAACTTCTCTAGAACTGATCTTGACCATATTATCAAAATTTACATTTCCCATCCTCTGTTTCCATAGCCAGCTTTCATTAATCTGAGAAACAAAACACCGACCTTCACTACTCTTAAGCTAATAGATGTTTCCATGAGTTCTTCGTTATGCTACCATAGTTCCAGATCCTTTTCTAATCTCACAGTTGTTGTCCTGAAACAAAAGCTTAAATCCTTTGCTACACATTTTCCCAACACTTAAAATATTATTCCTTAAACCCTTAACATAATAAACATCATCAATACTATGTTTTCCATCCAAACTAATTGTTCCTTTACCAACAATCTTAGCACTGGAATCATCTCCAAACATGACCATTCCTCCATTATATTTTTCAAGTTTAGTGAACTTACTCTTATCTCCAGTCATATGATTCAAACATCCACTGTCAATTACCCAAAAGTCTTCATCTTGTCTAGTATGAAAAGTAGTCACCAGAGTACCTTCCTTCTTACTCTCTGAACCAGATTCCTTTGCACATCTTCCATGATTAGTAGATGCAGCTTTTCTTTCCAAGGCTAAGAATAAGCCTTCATCGTTATCCTCCTCAAAATCAAACTCATCATTAGAAATTCTTGCATCTTCTTTGACATAATACAATTTCTTGAACTTCCTATCCTTCTTGTCTCTATGATTATTATTATCTTTGTTCTTCTTGTGAGTAGCTCCATTAGGACATCTTGATGCGAAATGACCAATATTTCCACAACTGAAACATTTAAGGGGCAACACACCTTTGTATTTACCAATACCTTTCTTCAATTTTCTTATGAAGTTTGCTTCCATCTCTTTTGAACCATCATCTAAGTCATCTTCTATCTTCATTGATTTAAAGGTTGTTTCAGTCTTCTCCTTATCTCTTGCAAATTTCCTCATCTCAAATGTAGTCAAGATACCAAATAGATGCTCCTTAGTAAAGTTCTTTGGATCATATGATTCTTGAATAGCAGAGACCTTGTCACTATAACTCTCTAGTAGGGTCATTAGGATCTTCTCAATTATATCTTCATCTGTCACGGTGTCACCTTGATTCTTGATCTCATTTTCTACAAGTTCAACTCTTTGATAATAGCTTGCAATATATTCACCTTTTTCCATTCTTTGGTTCTCAAATTTCCGCTTAGCTATTAGCTTTCTTGACAATTTTACTCTTGCATTTCCTTCATACATTTCTTTCAATTTTTCCCATACTTCATAAGCAGTGCCTAAAGAAATAACTTTTGTTCTTTTAGTTTTAGATAGAGCACTAAAGATGGCATACCTTGCTTTTTCATTCTCCTCATAAGCCGCAATTTCATCTACAGAGGAAGGACTAGAGGCTGGTGCAACATACTTTGTCTCTAAAACTTTCCAAGTCTTGAAGCCAAGAAAAACTAGATAACCTCTCATCTATACTTTCCAATCACTATAATCAATTCCATGAAAAATAGGGATTTGCAACTTGTGCGCCATCTAATTTACCTCAAGCAGTTAAGCTTTTCTCCAAGGAACCTGAGCTCGGATACCAATTGTTGAAATGCACAAGACAACTAAGAGGGGGGGTGAATCAGTTGTATCAAATTATTTTACTTCTAACCTTAATCAATTTCACTTTAAATCAATCTGTTATTAAGTATGGGCATGAAATACAAATAACATAAAGAAAATACTAAAAACACCATATTTATGTGGAAAACCTAATAAGGGAAAAACCACAGTGAGGATTAGCTGACAATATAATAATAATGCAAAACCAAATACAAAGGATCACTATCTGGATACAAAGGTTCACTCCCAGATACAAAAGCTCATTGCTTACAATAGGACTCACTGTCTAGAAGGAGGCTCACTGCCCATAGAAAATAAATGACAAATAAATGTCCACCACAAAAGGTTCCACACACTTGCAGCTTGATCAGGAAATTGCAGAGACCGTCAACTCACTACTTTCATGAATCTGACACATCAAAGTACTGCTATCTATATTCACTCTTACACACGCTGCTTGATCAGACACTTCACTTGCTCACTCATGCAACATTCACAACATCTTGACTTGCTTTTATACTAGCTTCAATCCAGAGTCGGCTAAACCTTCTTCAATTTACAAATTCAAATTAGGTCAGCTACTCAACATTTCCATGGTGGATAAGAATGAGAGAGGACCCAAACAACATCTTGAATAATTTACATGCTTCCTTAATTCGATGCAAAACTTCATGTAACATGTAAACACCAGGTTGGCCAATCCTAATGAAAACACCAATGATCTTCGAAGTACGTGCATCTCCAGCAAGATGATCACACGTGGATCACTCAACATGCTTCACCAAACATTTTAGCACTTCTAAGAAACCTTCAGGTACATCTGCAACAACTGCAACAAACTTCATCCACAAATCAAACTTCGATAGTCCAATCCGGTGAAAACCAACAATGCACATGAGCTCAGGAACAAGCCGTTCGGAGCACCAAATCACAAGCACATTTGTCAGAACATAGATAAAATCAATATGAAACATCTCCTAGATCTGCAAAATCAGAAAGAAAATACCAGAAGACTGTGGAGCCAAAACATATCTTGTAGTCCTCAAATAAGCAGTTTTGCCAAACTAGTTCACATACCGGTGAACACTTCTTTCTCACCCCAACCTAAAACCTGGGATGTATAATCCATTGAAGCTCATAAACATTACTGTAGAACCGCACAAGCATAGGATCAACATAGAATAAATGCAAAGCACAATATAGGAGCACACTTAGAACACACACTCAACACTGCTAATATTATTTCATAAAATTTCTCGAAAGCACTTGGAAAAGACACAACTACAACTCCATAAATATAGCTCCATGTACTCTAAGAACTTCTAAAATATCTCAACTATACAAGTACCAGCTGCAATCATATTGGACTTGTTGGTAGATGGTCAATGCTCCCCTCGGGATTCGTGACATGGACTAATCACCTCCCGTGGATCTGTTAACTTTGTGAGTTGTATCGGGCATTAACAAGTCAATTTTTTGGTGCAACGACAACTATGAGCCAACAATTGGTAATAGAGCCAAAGGTTCCAGGTTTGAATCCCCTCAGGTAACACTAAGGGGGAGTTTGTTGGCAGATGGTCAACGCTCCCCTCGAGATTCGTGACACAGACTAATTACCTCTCGTGGATCCATTAACTCTGGCAATTGTATCGGGCATTAACAGGTCGATCTTTTGGTGCAACGAAAATTGTGGGCCAACAGGACTGTGTTGACATCAATGAAAACACCACCAAACATACATGCAACACATTTTCTACTTGATTGTCTTTTGTTTTTTAGATTTATATACAATTATTTTTATAGAATTTAGAAGGAATTTGTCATCCAATACATACTTCGACTTTATTTTTTATAAATTACTCAACTTCACTTTCTATAAATACTCCTACTATTTTTTTAAATTACAAATCTTCATTTTAAAATTATTTAATCTTAAAATAGAACTAAGCAAATAATTTTTATTTCTTTTATTATTTGTATGATTAATTTATTTTGAAATTTACAATAGTTTGAATTTCTTTTAAAATTGATAGGCAATTTTGAAAATTATTTAGTAAATAGAAAAATTGTTATCTTCCAAATAAGACATGTGAATTGAAAACAAGTGGATGACATGAAATGATTACAACCAATACAACATTGAACAATGATTTGTTTTGCTTGAGGACAAAAAAGGCCCCATCTGAAAGCAACATTTCATTAATCAACTATTAGGAAGTATAGCTTATTGATTACAACCTCAATAGTCCATTCTTTATGGCACATTCCATGGTCTCCTTAAAGGCTTCTGGTAAATGATACTTGTAAGAGAAACCTACATCCAACAATTTCTTTCAAGAAACATACAGGTATTTCTCAGGTCCATCATCTTCATCTAACCTGTACCAAATACAATTAAAAAGTTAAAAAGTCTTACTATTGAAGGTTCTTCAGATCATTTAGCCTAGCTAACCTAAAAGATTCAAATGAAAATTGTCTACTTACTTGAGAGAAGTCTTGAGTTGTACATAATGTTTAGCAAGGAAATCTTTGAGAGACTTTAGACTGAAAGAATAAGATGCACACACATAGCGATTTTGAGCATTGGTATGCTCCACGAGGAATATGTGGGAATTGCAAGTATCATCAATATGAACAATTGGTATAGATCCCAACATAAAATCGAGAAACTTGAGCATTTCATAATATTCATCATATCCTGTTATGTCAAGTCACATGAAAATTATACAAAAAATTTAATACATCATACACAATGTATCAATAAACACACAATTATTTAAACATCCAGTTAGAGCTAATATTGGTTGAGCAGATGTTGGAGAACTCATAGTTGTAAACCAAGGCCTAATCACCATACCTAGAAGGATGGTTACCACCTCAATGTTATTAATACGCCCATATTTAAGGGCCTCTTGTTCTGCTAATGTCTTAGCTATCATATACCAAGTTTTCTTAGTTGTCTGAGATTTAAGGAAACCTAGGGGGCTCCATCCCCTTTCATCAAGGCGTGTTTGGATGAATTATCCCTTGTCATTCATTGGAGAAGTCGCTATAACTGATGATGTGAAAATTAACTTCTAATAGATTTAGCTCCTATGCAGGCTCTCATAACAT
>VDFB02110794.1:0-14730 GCA_007258455.2 Sequoia sempervirens | reverse complement strand
AAGATGTTGGAGCTATTGTGGTGGATTCTCTATTGCATTGATATCATGCTCTTTGTATAACATTTCTTCTCTATCTTCTTTTCTATTCTGATAGTGAGCCTTTCTTCTTTGGGAAATGATCCCTATTGTATTTGGTGTTGATATTACTTATATTGTGAGCTAATCCTCACCGTGGTTTCCCTTCCTTGTTTTTCCATGTAAATATACTATTCTCTTGTGTGTGGCATTGAGTTATTTAATTTTTTGTCATTTTCTTTTCATGTTAATTCATCGTAACACACTGAAGGGTTTAATGAATGAATGCGTATTTGAATGTTAATAAGATATTTGAAGTTTTAGGTTACAAAATTCACCCCCCTCTCAGTTGTCTTATGTATTTCAATAATTGGTATTAGAGCAAGGTTCCTTGGAGAAAACCTTAACTGCTTGAGGTAGATTTGGGATGGCGGAAGGAGATCCCTATATTTTATGGTACATACTATTCATTTTTGAAGGAAAAGATAGAAGGCTATCTAGTTTACCTTGGATATGATGTCTAGCAGCTAGTGAAGAATCAATCTACCATACCTGAAAATGGACTAAGAACAAGTGATGAGATCAAGACCTATGAAACAAATGGTAAAGCAAGGTTTTTTCTCAAGGTTACAAGTTGGAAAGCATTTATGAAGGAAATGATATGGTCAAAAAAGCTAAGATGCAGAACTTGAAGACCACATTTGAGAACCCGAGGATTTTTTAAGATGAAAACATTACAAGCTATATGCATAGGGTAGATGAAGTGGTGAGCTTCATCAAAGGTCTTGGAGTAAAAGTTAAAGAACTAAAAGTGGTAATGAAAATTCTTAGAAACCTTAATAAAACTTACAATTATAAAGTTGCTTCTATTGTGGAATCTCAAAATCTAGATCAGTATTCTAGAGATCAATTGTATGGCTCTCTAATCGCATTTGAAATGAGAGTTTAGTACTAGTAGTGGTGCAAAAGTTGAGACTTATTTTAAGGCTACAAAGATAAAGAAGACAAAAGAACTAGATGAGGAAGATATTGATGATGTGGAAGCTAACTTTGTAAGAAGGATGAGAAGAGGTACCGGTAAGTATAGAGGTAAATTACTTTTCAAATGTTTCGGTTGTGGAAAGATAAGTCACTATGCTTCAAGATGTCCAAACAGAGTCATGAATGACAAAAACAAGGAGAACAAAGGTAAGATGATTAAGAAAAGCTATTATGTTAGAGAAGATGCAAGTATTTTTGATGATGAATCTGATTATGGAGATGATGATGATGATGATGAATGCTTGTTCATGGCTTTAAAAGATGAATATATTTCTACTAACTCTAAAAGATGTTTGAAGGAATGCCCTGCGTGGAGAGAAATGATAAGAATGAAGGTACTTTGGTATCTACTTTTCATGCTAGACAAGATAATAACAATTGGATCATTGAAATAGGTTGCCCTAATCATATGGCCAAAGACAAGATTAATTTTGTTAAACTTGAAAAGTATGATGAAGGATTTGTTAGATTTGGAGATGATTCAGGTTCTAAAATTTGTGGAATAGGTTCAATCAATTTTGATGGAAAGCATAATAATGAAGATGTTTACTATGTTAAAGGTTTAAGGCATAACCTCTTGAGTGTTGGAAAGATGTGTAACATAGCAAAGCATACAATCTTATGTTTCAGGATGATGGATGTGAGATCAGAAAAGTGTCTGAAACTATGATTGTTGCTAGAAGAAGGACAGATGGAAAGGTCCATCAACTTAAGGATGACGATAAGGATGTTGATGGTCATTACTTTATGACTCAGATTAATGAAAGTTGGTTATGGTATAGAAGGATGTGTCACATTAATTTTGATAACTTGGTGAGAATCAATTCAATTCAAGCAATGATAGATCTTCCAAAGATTACAAATCCTATCAATGTTGTTTGCAAAGAGTGTCAATTGGAAAGAAAACAAGAGGTTTCAAAGTAAAAGAACAATCTTGTACTAGTTTATTGGAACTGCTGCATACAAACCTTTGTGGCCCTACAAGAACAATAAGTTTTCAAGGTGACAGGTATTTCATGCTTTTTATTGATGATTATTCAAAGATGACATGGGTTACTTTTCTTAGAGAAAAATTTGAAGTCCTAGATAGATTCAAAGCCTTTAAAGTTATGGTTGAGAATGAAATGGATGTGAAGATCGAGTGTTTAAGGTATGATAGAGGTGGAGAGTTCACCTCCAATGAATTTAATATGTTTTTTAAAGTTCATGGAATAAATAGGCACTTGTCTTCCCCTAAAACTCCTCAAAAAAATGGAGTGGTTGAAAGGAAAAACTAAACTATTCAAGAAGTTGCAAGGACTATGATGAAAGAAGCTAACCTACTAGAAGTCTATTGGAGAAAAGCAATTCATACTGTTGTTTACATACTTAATAGAGTTCAATCAAAAGAAAACAGTATAAAGACTACCTAAGAGTTGTGGTATGGAAGTATACCTATTGTTAAATACTTCAAAGTGTTTGAAAGAAAATGTTATATTAGAAGTGTAATGTTGTAGAATTGCACCTAGAAATAATTCCACATTTTTGTACTTTTTCCTAGTGTTTATGACACCTTAGAGAATTAATGACAAAAATCCCATGAATCAGAATTTTCCAATTTTGACTCCATGTGGACTAGTGGCAGAGTAACAGAAGCCTAACGACATGTTTCCTAAAAATCTAGGCCTTGGACACTTGTGCGACATGCTGAAGTCTACGTGGAACGCTAGTGTACTGGTGGTTTTTTGAGTTTGAAATGGGGAATTTGGAATCTTAACTCTCTCAACATGTGTCCTAGCAGTCAAAATTTGGATGTAACAGATCTTTTCCACCCTTGCATACATCAAAAATCCCTCCTTTTCTCTCATTTGGGGGTTCAAGTCATCTTTAATCAAGCTTACTTCAAGTTATTCACTCTTGATAGCTCAACACTCTCACAAGCAAAGCCATGTCGAATTGAGGTCCTTCCAACAGCTATAGCTCCCAAGCAAGCACTCAATGGTGGGTCCATATGCTCCGAAGAGGGTCTAGGCCCATAGATGATGCTCTCTCTTCCTTACTCTTTCCAATCTACTTGTTCATTTACTACTTAGTGGTGCAGGCTCTACTCCTGAAGTGGGTTTTTCTTTCACCACACACTTTGTCCTTTTCATTTACACTCCTTTCCAACTTGGTTTCCATGGAGGTGGGAACACCAAAATGGAGATCTGACTAAGGAAGACCCCTATATAGCCCCAACCTTTTCCCCTTGTTCTTATGTGTGTAGGTTTCAAAGCAAAACATGGAGTGTAGACCTAAACATCCAGTTGAAGGCAAGTCTTCTCCAAGTCCTCCTTGTTCTTTCTTTAAAGTTTCTATTCTCTATTCAATCATTTTGTCCAGTAGAACTTAGGTCTAAATTAAGAAATGAAACCTTGTTTTGCATGTGTGATCTCCTGAGCTTTTTGTTGCCTGGGAAGTTAGTACACCAGTTCGACAATAGCACGCCACGCTAGCATCCTAAATCTATGATGGCATCCTTTGGCCGAGAGCTCCTCTATCTGAGGTAGAAATCTAGAAGTTTCATTCTCTCGTGATTTGAAGTGATCTTCCTTGAAACATAACTTGTGCACATTTATTTATCATTTCTTCAACCTACTTATGCTAAGGTGGATAAGGGCAGTTCCTTCCCTGGTGATCTCTTGAGAATGAAGAGACTCGTTTGTAGTGAATCCTTCTTATCTCACATTTTGGTGAACCTAAAGTGAACATATTAGATCTATTCTCACAATGTTTTTATGTCTATGATAATTTTTTCTCTAAGGAATTTTTTGATATGTTGGATGACACTCTAGATGACTTCTTAGAAGCTCCTTCTACTATCTACAAATTTCCTAAATAAACTTCCTCTCTGCAAGCTGAAGAGTCAATAAATGTAGTTGTGGTCTTTGTGGTTCCTCTGAGCCCTAAGAAACCCATCATTTACATGACTCTCATTGACCCTTCTTCTAGAGAGGGTTGTTCTTTTTATGGGATTTCATGTCGTAGTGATTCAACCAGACCTATACTCAAGGTTTGTAAAATCTACAAAATCCACTTCCCATAATGTTGTTGGGCACACATATAATACAAGAAGAAACAAACAGGACTTGGATCAACAACCTTTTGTTCCTACATCTCAACCCACTCGACTTCCTACTTCTTTGCTACCTTCTCAACCAATCCTTCTTTCCTAAACCTACGATCAAAGCAATTGATGATTATGATCTTGTTGAGCAACTTCGTATTACTTCGAGTAAGATATCACTCTGGAACCTGCTTCAGACCACTCGAGTTTATTAAGAGATGCTTTAGGAAGCCTTGCAGAAGATCCTCTTACCTACCTCCACTAGGCCTATGGATGTTAATGTGTTGTTGGCTCATATTTGAGCAAATTCATTGAATATTACGTTCCATCCACAAGAACTCTCACCTCCAAATGTGAAAAAACAAGCAGACCCCTTGATGATCATAATTAATGTTATCGTTGACACCAGTTTAGCTCTTAATGTCTGCAATATTGACTTACTACCTAAGATTAAAGTTGATTCATCTTCTCTAGCAGCTTCTTCCTCATACACTTGTGGGTTTGATAATGTTGGATGTCAATCTCTAGGCACAATAATACTATCTTTGCATTTGGGTCCTATTACCTTACCTACGTTTGTTTATGTGATGCTTGGTCCCTTACCTTACAATATTCTTTTTGAGAGACCCTAGATTCATGCTATGGGTGTCATAACCTCTACTTTACACCATTCCTTAAAGTTTGACATAAATAACTGGGTGGTCATAGTTAAATCTAATTTGGAAGTTGTTCATCTTTGTGAGCTAGCAGTTGTCAGTCGAGCTTTAGTCATCTCCACTCTTAAGAATTGTATTCCATCCTTAACCACTGACACTATTGTGTGTTCCTCATTGATACCTTCCATGGAGATTTTCACTAAAGAAAATGTTGTTAGAGATGAACCATCTAAGGCAAAAAGTTGTAAGTCTTCCCCTTCTCCTTCTTCTCAATTAAATGCTTTCTTTGGTGATGACTGGGGATCCTTAGAATTCTCTAAATTTTTCATTGTAGAATACAAAGCAAGACCCTCTTGTATAGAGTTTTCAAACGCCTCTGATGTAAGGGTGGATAATGTTCTTGTTAAGGAAGAGAAGTGTGAGCCTATCCAAGAGACCAATCCTTCCTCTACTAAGGAGAGTAGTCCCACTCTTGCAAAGCGGGCTAATGTTTGCAAACCAAGCAAAGAAGGTGGAAGTGTTCCCGTGGATGCGTTCAATGTTCATTGGTGGAATGAAATCCTCTACATAGAGCCGCCACCTCCCGAAGTATTGCAAACTTGTTATGGTTTTGGATATGAACTCACTTCTCAAAATGACTATGGGAAAAAAGGCCTAGGGTGTATTGAGCAAGGAATCCAACTCCCTATCTATTTTAAGCCATGAAAGCACTATCTGGGTTTGGGATGCTCTATTGAACAATCTAAACATAAACCTTAGTAGAGTGTTAACATGATTTCGATCAAACCACTGAGTTTAGTCCATCGTAAATTAGTAGAAGATAGGGAGAAGGCTAAGAAAATCCCTTTATATGTCTTCTCTTCAGATGAAGCACTTGAGGAATTCCTAGGTGCCTACTCCTTGTTGCCTCCCTTCCATCACAAGAGATGGTTCCCATATTGCTTACATAAAAAATCATACTTTAGGGAATCTGTCTTGAGTATTGACGAGGAGGACCCTCTATCCAATGTTGGTAATGATGTTCTGATATCACATCTTGAAGATCATAGTTCTCTCCTTAAAGGAGATACTATTGAAATCTCTATGGATCTTAAGTCTTCTAAAAAAGTAATTAAGATTGGGAAGTGCCTTTCTTCAGAAGAAGTAGATGAACATTCCAATCTTTTACACTCTCACCCTGAAATCTTTGCTTGGATGTATGAGGATATGCCTGTTATTGATGAGTCTATAGTGGTCCACAATATCGTCCTATGTCCCAACACCAAGCTAATTAAGAAAAAAATATGAAAGATCAATCCCAAGGTGGCATTGATGGTTAAGACTGAGATAGAGAAGTTGTTAAAAGTAGACTTTATCCGCCCAATCGACTACTCCCATTGGATTTCAAATATTTTTGTTGTTTATAAACCTAATGGTCGTATTCACATATGCATTGACTTTCGTGATCTTAATGCAGCTTCTCTTAAGGATGATTTTCCATTGCCTAATATAGATATGATTGTGGACTTGGCTATAGGCCATGCACTGTTATCTTTTATGAATGGTTTCTTGGGTTAAAATTAGATCTATATTAATCTAGAAGATCAGTACAATACATCCTTCACTAGCCCTTGGGGTACCTTGTGTTATGTGGTCATTCCCTTTGGGTTAAAGAATGCAGGAGCAACTTACCAACAGGTGATGACCCTAATATTTCATGATTTTATTCATAAGATCTTAGAGGATTACGTTGATTACATCTTGGCAAAATCTATAACTCATCAAGGCCATGTTAAGAACCTTCATCTTATTTTTAAAATGCTTCAGCTCTATAAGATGAGACTTAATCCCCTTAAGTGTGTTTTCAATGTGGATGCTGACAAACTTTTGGGATTTGTAGTTTCTCACCATGGAATTGAAGTTGACACAAATAATATTGATGCTATTGTTAACATGCATCCACCCAGGAACATTACTAAGTTGAAAATTCTAGAAGGGAAGATTCAAGAAGTTTGAAGATTCATATCTCAATTGGTTGATCGTATCCTTCCTTTCACTCACCTGTTAAAGAAGGATGTTTGCTTCATATGGGATGAAGAGTGCTAGAAAGATTTTGAGTCAATCAAAGCCTATTTGTTCAATCCTCCTATGTTGATGTTGGCTATGCAAGATAGACCCTTTTTGCTTTACCTCATAGCGTCACCATATGCTTTGGCAGCTTTGTTGGCTCAATATGATGATGTCGGGAAAGAGAGAGTGGTCTACTATATTATCTGCATTCTAGTCGATTATGAAACTTGTTATTCCTCCACGGAGAAACAATTTCTTACTCTTATCTTTGCTACACAACAGTTAAGGCATTAACTTCTCCATGCTGAAACGCATGTCATTATAAAGACTGACCTTTTAAAGAATCTTTTCTCTAGTGCCAACCTTGCTGGGAGGTTAGAAAAATGGGTTATGTTGCTTTTTGAGTTTGATATAAAGTTCATTACTCAAAATTCAATAAAGGGTCAAGCTATTTCCAATCAATTGGTAGATGCTCCCTCATCTTGGTCCTTCCCAAGTCTAGACTTGTTCCCTGATGAGAACATTTTTGTAATCAATTATGACCTTGAATGGAAGATGTACTTTGATGGGTCGAGGTGTCAGACCAATTCTGGAGTAAGCATGGTCTTAATATCCCCCGAAGGTAAACCAATCTCTATATCCTTTCAATTAGATTTTCCTTGGACCATTAACATCACTGAGTATGAAGCTCTCATTGCTAGCTTACATGTCGCGGTTGCAATAAGAATCAAACATCTCTACATACTAGGTGATTCTGAACTTATTGTGAATCAGATTATGGGAACCTATCAAGCTAAACAAAGTAATTATTCTGATATTGAGACCTTGTTTTGTCCTTGCTTAATCAATTCTCTTCTTTCACAATAGAAAATATCCCTAGGAGGGAAAATAGGCATGTCGATTATTGATGGGTGTTTTAGCACCTTCTCAACATAGACAGCATACAAGTATGCTATCTCTCTTGAAAGATAATTCCTACAAAAAAGTTGTAGAAAATATCCCAAGGTCTCTCAGGTGTTAGGTCATGAATAAGCTTGAAATAGTTCAATTAGTTGATGTGATTTTTTGGTAATCACAAAGGGAATTGGGTCTGCAAATGGAGTTTGCGGATTCTGTAAATAAAGGGTAGTTGCTGCAAGTTCAAAATAGCAAACTAAAACTCCATCTTTGCCATCATATTTGGCTTTATAATGATGTTAGAACTTTATATTGAATTTATATTTAAAGAAAGGTCAAAAGGGAAGAGGGATAAGAATTTTCCTAGATCTGCAACTAATGTTGAACAGTAACAATGGAGGATACTATAGTGGACATCCTTCCTAAAACTAAGTTCCACCTAACCAAGGGCGGCCTACAGTCTCATGAAACAAGTGCAATCTTCTAAGGTCTGCAAATTTCAACCATCCATTCACCATTAAAGTGTGAACAATAGATGAACTTAACTGCAACAATATAAACAATGCTCAAACTAACTTTACACTACGGTTTATCATCAATAAACAACAAAAAGTATGAGCAAGGAAGATATCAACACCATAGCATTCTTCACCATTAAAGTGCAACATAAACTAGCAACTAAAATCAACTTAAAACTAGAACAGCAAAGCTAAAATCTAATATTGGAGAATAAATCATGCACACATGACAAGAAAACACAAGAATCCATCAAACAATGCTATTCTCATTAATTTTTTACAACGTGCCTTTACACAACAACTCATCTCTCTCTTTGGAAATGAGAGGATGACCCTATTTATAGTTTTCCAAAAGTAAAATGAATGGACAAGATTGATTTACATTGTGTGGCTCAGATTCATTTTATGTCAGGGTTTCACCTACCCCCAAATATATAACAATATAAAATACATTCTTGTCTTTTCTTTATTTTGTCTTTTAGTGGCCTTGACACTGTAGTTATTTTTTCCTATATTGAATGTCATCCTTTATACCTATTTTGACAAATATTCATCACCTGTGATGAGATTTCTATCCTCTTTCTAAGCATTTGCATACTCCATGAACTTTCCAAACATAGTTATGAGTTTCTTCTCCTTTGCTAGGATTTTGTGTGAGCTTCTCGGATGAGCCCATGGCAGGTTCCATAAATCCCACATACAAAAGATGCAATAAGTGTGTTTACATGTGAATTTGGGTGAATTCCAATCAAATCCTACAAATTGAGTGTTAGATCCATTAATACATTATCAAAAGATCATAAAATTCATCATTATCAATCATTTAGGACACATTTGGATTATTTGGGCCAATGTGGGCCCAAGTATGTGGGTTTCCCCTAGGCGGAAGTTGTTGAAGTGAAAGCAATTAAACAACATTTATGGGGCCATGGAGACCCACAAGTAGTCTCCTGCAATAATATTTCTACATTGTTCATATGGTGACCCAATTTCTTATAGAATGATTAGGCACATGCAGAAATTCGCTACAAGGAACTTGAAGTTGTTGGATTAGGCTTAGATGTTATTGTGTGTTTGAGGCATGTGGGCACTGTAGGTCAGGAAGACATTGAGGGTTGGTCATTAAGTAGCGACGTTCAGGGGACGATGACCCACATGCAGATATCTGCACTAAAAAACCAGTGAAGGACTCAGATGTTGGGTATCATGCCTTAGTGTTTGATCAATTTCAGGGTTGCGGAAACAAACCATTGGGCCATGGGTAGATTCTCACCATTAAGGAATGGTATCAAAGGGATGGCAGTCCACAAATAGCAGTCCGCATAAGCGGGTCCGCAATGACCTCGTCGACTTCGGCTTTGCATTTGATGAACTTAAAAATTTGCAAAGGGAAATGGCTCCTACAGAATCTTCCATGTGGGTGGACATGGGTTCCATTCCATTAGATAGTGGTGCAAGGGAAAGGGGATCCCATGAACAAAAGCTTGCAAAGATGGACCCATAGGGGTTTCATTCTTCATGTAGAGTGCAAGCATCATCACCGACTTGCAAAAATCTTCTTACTGCTTCCCATTTTCGAGGGTCACGGATTAGGGATCCTTCATACCCTTTCAGGGTTCGCGCATCCTCCTTACCAACTACCATCTTCATGTAGAGCTCAAGCCTCATCACCAACTCACTAAAACCTTCTTACTAATTCCTATTTTTGGGGGTCAAGAATCAGGGACCCTCATACCCTTTACACCGCTTAATCAATGCAAGCCGCAACCACAAATCCCAAAGTCTGATCTTCATTGCAACAAGTAAGCAATCAAATCAAATTCCAAAATCTAATCCAATAGTGAAATTTGATTAACTCCTTTGTTTCTAGTAAATGATGAGTGGTAAGCTTGAGGTCTGATCTCTGAAATTCCGAACTAGGAAGCCCAATTTGACTTTTAGACTTGTTGGGAAATGGGAGTCACTTCTACCTTATCTGTCCCTCACTTTTACGAATGCTAACAATCTGATCTTTGATCTTCAAAAGTCTGATGCCCAATTTCAATTAACTTTCTAACTTCCTTTTCCTATGACCTTTGACACATTTTGACTAAAAAAAAAGTTTAAATTGCTAGGTGAAACACCAAATTGAAAAGCCCAACTTACCTTTAGTCTTGTTGGGGTTCGAGTTTCTCTTCTACCTTCTACCTTCTCTTCTATGAAAGTCATAAAAATGACCTCCAATCTCTAAAATTTTGATGCCTAATAACAAAGAAATTTAGTTGGACACCCATATTATTACTCTGTTTCCCTTGATTTTGATTTCTAGCCATTAGGCTCCCATATTTAATTGTGTTGCAATTCTATCCTGCTCAATTAGCTCATTTAAATGAGGATGTGCTCCTAAACTGCAAGTTTTATTTGCAATTGAGACCACCTGATTATCGTACCCCATGTTTGCAAGGAAATCTACCACCTTATTACCCTCACGATATGTATGAGTAATGTGATATGATTGCAACTTATCTATCAAAATCCATACCTTCTATAGAATATAATTCAGATTCCAACTCTGACTCCTCCTTTCTTTGCATGAATTTATAATAATTAGAGAATCCCCTTCTATATGTAATTTTGGAAAGCCAAGATTGATAGCAAGTTGTAGCCCCAACAACATTGCTTGAGCTTCTGTTGTATTGTTTGTACCCTGAGGGAGTTGAAAGGACTTAGCCACTACCACTGTACCAAATGAATCCCGAATGCAAACTCCTGCCCTTGAGATTCTTGGATTCCCTCTTGAAGCCCCATCAAAATTCAACTTATGAAAACCTTGAGGAGGTGGTTTCCATTTAATCAAGCTCCTATCCAACTTTGTATTTATGAACTTGTGTAGGCTACCCTTAAAAGGAAAGACTATATACTCCCAATTCTACAAAATGCTGCTATCCCAATTTGTGAACATTGAATTAACATTCTTGTGTTCTTGAACATATGCATTAACAGATTCTGACACTGTTTTATAAATTTTCAAAATAGTATAGTTGACTGAAGAAACTTCTTTCCTAAATATGTGCTTATTCCTCTCCCACCAAATGGACCAAACAACTATTGTAGGAATGACTCTCCAAATACTGGAAAATAAAGATGTCTTATATAAGACCAACCAACTTTGAAATAATTCCCAAATAGTTTGTGGTAGTGGAAGATACAAATTCAATTTTTGTTTGATAAATTCTTGACAACTTTGTGCATATGGGCAATTTAAGAACAAATGATTAGTGTCTTCTAATCGTCACTACATAAGACATAGTTAAAAGGATCCACCATCCCTAATTTTATTAATATCTCACTTGTCAACACTCTTCTTTTTAGGACTAACATGAATTTTATGGAAAATAATTTAAAATTTAGAGAAAGTGAATTTTATGTTAAAATTGTAGTGTTGTGCATATTTGTGACCAAAGGGTATTTTTAAAATATCAAATTTGAATTTTAAAATTTGAAGCTTTATTAAATGGAGTTTTTGGTAATTTTATTGTTTTTCAATGTAAAATTACTTTTAAAAATTTGGAATAGTGATTGATCCATGATAAATTTTAATGCAAGAAAAGAACTTATTTATTTTTGATTTAGAATATTTTGAGACTATGTTTATTATTATTTCCCAAATTTTTGCATTGAAATCCATGTCACACACCAAACAATGAATTAATGTAATGAACCTAGGTTCTAAGGTGTAGGGTTCTAGAAAGGAGTGGCTCTTAACATCGGTTAGGGCAAAAAGGGGCTCGAGGATATGATACATATAGATTTTCCTTAATAAGTGATAATTAATGACACTACGTAATTGAAACATAGAAAAATGGGTTCACCAAAATGAGACAAAGGAAAATAGGGTTTAAGCAAAATGGAGTGGGAAATGGTGTGTGTGGACCTATCTTTTTATTAATTTCATTAGGAAATGAGATCCCCAAAGGTAGGATTGAATTTCAACCCTATGTGAGTCAACCCTATTGGAGATCTTCAAATTTCCTTATGACAAGATGGGGTGAAATTTTCCTGAACAACACTTTGGGGACAAAAACTAAAAATAGTAAATGAACTCAATTATGCAAATCTAAAACTTGAGTCATAAATTTAAAGCATAAAATGATCATAAAAATCAGACTTCCAACATATTTGAGAAGGTTAAGTTGATGTGTACTAGTCACCAAAAGTTGTTGTTGAGTGTCCTCCTAGGACAAATTCGCCCTAGGGCGAATGGGTCCTACTACAAGGATCCAAAATATGATTTCACAGTCCTCTACTCCTGGATCTGCACTCTGGATTTCTCTAGATCTCATTGTCAGAAAGTTGAAATTAAAATTTTCAAGTAAGATTTTGTATCTTGAAAAATTTGATGACAACTTTGACAACTTTACAAAATTACACTTTTGATCAATCTTCAATCATTTTTCACTTGCAAATCTGCACATACAAAGAGAGGGAAAAATTGATTGTGTGATAGGGGGGTATAATTGTTAAAAGATGAGCAACAAACTAAAGAGAGTGCAAATAACAACTAAAAACACCCTACACTTCAAGATTGGGCAAATGATGAACTTAACAACATAAAAATGGAGCCTTTTACCTTGTAGAGTTGTTCTTTGGTTGGCCCTTCAATTGTAGATGAGATGTATGCTCCTTGATGGCAAGTAGATGCAAGATGTGAAGTGTGAGATGCAAGATAGTTGGACAAAATGGATGCAAATGGCTAAGTGTAGATTGAGAAACAAAATTGCAAGAGATTGGCTAGCAAAAATGATCTCCCCAAATTGAGAGAAGGGGGGGTATTTATAGAGATTTTGGAAATCTCTAGGGAAATGGATGGCCAAGATTGAGCCCAACATGGACAAGATGTAGGGCTATGGTGAATTGAGAACTCACAAGCCCTCACATCTTGACATGTGTCAAGGTGAGAGGCTTAAGAAAGATGAGGTGGACATGAGGTGTAAAAGAAGTAAATGACATGGATGTACTTCAAAGGACCATAGGGATTTGGTCAAGATATCCTCATAAAGGATGTCCTTGTCCCATGTGGGTGAGAGAACATGTGAGGAATTAAAAATTCCTCAAATATCCTTATGGGGAGAAGAGAAAGAATAAATAATAAAGAGAGGACATGTGGGAAGAAGTGAAGGAATTAAAAATTCCTTTTGAGTGCATTGGGGGATTAAAAAGTGAATCAAAAATTCACATGGGGAAGTGGAGTGCCTTGCCCAAAAGGAGAAAGTCTTTAATAAGGTTGACTAAGGACACATGCCATAAATGGGAAGAGGATTAGGTTGGTCTAACCATATGATTAAGGTTGTGCAAGTACTTAATTAGATGGACTAATGACTTATTAGAAGCAAGTGAGAGATTATGGAGGATGTGACCCTAATGATGATTAGGGGTGTGCATATGCTAACCATAGTTAATTAGAAGAAGATGATGGAGTTAAGATGGATTAGAGACCAACTTGAAAAAGTTGGAGGATGTGACAATAAGAGAGAAAAAGAGGAATTAAAAAATGAATTTAAATTCCAAAAAGGTAATATGACTAAATTAAATAAAATGGTGTATTTATTTAATTTAGAGGAGAAAGATGGGTAAAGTATTTATTAAATTAAATACTTTATGAACCCTATGTAAGATGCAAGGTATTAATTAAACAAATGATTTAATTAATATTAACAGAGGGGATAAGCAACTGGATGAATAAGGAGACGTCTTTGATCATATGGAAGTGGTCAAATTAGATGTCTACATTTTTCCCCTCTTTGAAATACTATTAGGGTAATAGGGTTTTGAAGAAAAACAGAATGCAGATGACTCTATAGAGGAAGAGATCAGAAAAGAGATGCCCCAGCATGGTGGAAATGTGTGTGAGCTACTCCAAATGGAGGGAATGTGGAGAGGAGGCCCCAATCTAGCGAAGGTAGGCTTAAAGCAATAGGTTAGGAGAGAATGGTAGGGTATGCCCCCTCGAGAAGGTGGATAGGGGAGGAAAAAGGGGTCGCAGTCAACTTCTCAAAAGTAAGGAGTGGTATATGTTGTTGGAAAGAGCACGGAAAAATGAGAAGAATGGTGTTTGAATGGAGTCAATCGGGTAAACAATGTGCGAATGGCGGCCCCGGGAAGAAAGAGGCTGGATGAATTAGTTGGAGGAATTTGTGGTAAATAAAAGGAAAAAAAGAGATTTTATTTGAAAAGGGGAGAAAGAGGGAAAATGAAATAAAAGGTGATTGGAGAATTACCTTTGCTCATTGTGACAGCTGGCAAGTGTGGAGGAGGAGAGGAAGAAGAGGAGGCGAGAGAGATCGGGCACGATGTCAGAGTACGATAGTGACATCATTCATCGGGTGGACGAGAGGCGGATATTCTTCACCCACCATGTCGTACCACGCCTAATTAGCCCAAAACTTAACTTTTTTTTATTTTAAGTCATTTATGTAAGTGTTTTGGAAAA